>WSTX01002727.1:0-23143 GCA_019633405.1 Tulasnella sp. 408 | reverse complement strand
CGGACAGTCTCGCAGGCAGTATCAAGCAGCCTCTCAAACCAACACTTCACGCCGTTGGTGCTGTTCAATATACTTCGCAGCTTTTATGCCTCCGCCAGTCACTCCTTGTTCTTCACATCTCTACGGGAAGTTTCCGCGGACCGAAGGGGCCCGGATGAAGTCGTTACCCCAATATGGTCCGTCACAGGATCTAGAACCATTCTTTGCACTGGTGAAGACTTTGGCTCGCTTTCCGCAACGGAGCTCACGGTCTCAGGGTGCGAATCGGACAAGGGCGAGAGGGTTGACCAGAATTGGCTCGTCACTCAATCCCGGAGACCCCAGGACGCCTTCCCGTTAGATGTTCACGAGTTGGCTGCTAGGCATCGCTTGTCAAATGTGGACCCGAATTTCGGCCTTGCATTTAACTTGTCTTCCAAGGAGTATCCTTCCAAGTCCACTCTATTCGCGACTCTCCCTCTCCCAGTCTCAATCGCCCTACCGGTTCATCTCCATGCCACGTGGATCTTGGCTCCTGACCGTCGGAGTATTCGCAACGATACATCTGTGCAGGGGAACGAAGTACCCTTGGATAGCCAATACAACCGGCACATCCTACAGCACTTCATCCCAACTCTCTACCTTCAAACTTTGGGATATATCAACGAGCACTACCCCGGCTTGATGCAATTTGCCTGGCCACAGGGCGGGAAAAATGAAGGAGATGTTATGGTAGCGACCGCGTTATATCAGCAGCTAGCCAAAGTGCCGGACCTCGTTCTGCGCACCATTAGTGACAAACGAATCGCGCCCAAGGATGCATTAGTTCATCTTAAAGGCACACCCGATTCGGTGAAGAAGCTGCTTACTTGCCTTTCACTTCCATCCTATGTCGCCGAGCCTCATTTTGATACCAGTTTCTTCGAAAACTGGGAAAACCTGCGCGGCGATTCACCTGCAGTGGTCTCTCAAATACTCCGGAAATCCGTTAAGGACGTACCAGGTCTTTTCGGGGGTTCTTCCCCCGCTCTTACACTAAAGGACCTTCAATCCATTGTGCAGTACTTACTCGACGCAAAACAAAGCCTCAGTGGGATACCGTTGCTTCCATTAGGAGATGGGAGGGTGGTTACGTTCCAGGAGAATAGGTATTCGTCCACGCCAAAGGTCTTCATTCGCGACAGAGAAAGGGTCGGAAAACTGCTTGGATTACACCAGGTGCTCAACTCCGAGATCAACTCCGATACCGCGGCCCGTTGGTTGGGGTCTGGCCGCCTCAATCTTGAATTGGATCCCAACAAGGCTTCTATTCGAGGTGCTTTGGAGAGTGCAGAGTCCTCAATGGCCCCTCAACCGCAGCGGAAAGTCACGGCCGATCAATTGAACTGGACGAGGGAACTTTGGGCCTTTCTGGCCGACAAACACATTCCATGTGACAATGTGACTGACTTGCCCTTAGTCCCAACAAGGAACGGAGACCTCACCCTATCCCTAGACCATGCCTGCCGTGGAAAAGTTTGGATCAATAGTAACGAAGACGAATCATCAATAACGGAGGTCTTCCTTCACCTCCAGATCCCGGTGGTCGATCTTCAGTTGGATCGTATCCCACCTCTACGAGGATGGCGTAACACCTCCCAGGCAATTCATAGCGTACTCAAGATACTGCAGCAGTTCAATCCCGTTTCGACCATTCATGAACGCGTTCGTTTGGATGACTGGGCCCCATTCGCCACAAGACTCAGATCGTGGGTCCAGGAGAGTACAGTGGATTCTCTGGATCCACAACTGCTGGAGATTCTCACCAATCTGCCTTTGTTTGATGGATGGCAAGGTCATCTACCCTGCCACTTCGTGCCTTGTTCCAAGTTGGCCATGCTTCCAATCCGAGAGAATATCTCAAAAATCGCGCACTTTTTCCCTCCTAATATGATTGTTACCTCAAAAACTTCTGACCTGGAGGCTATTCTTCGGCGGACGGCTCGCAACAAACTCCTGTCCTTCCCTATATTCTTCAGCTATCTAAACATTCAACGCTCGCCGTTACCCAAGGACCGTCATGCATCCCTCCGGATCATCATCAAATTGGTGATTGATCATCACAAAGGTCATTACCAATACCCTTTAATCCCAGATGAAGATGGAATCCCGAAGACTCCCAACGAACTTTACGACCACCGAATCGAGTTTTACGCCCTCCAGTTCAAAGGCCGACGAGATCTATTCGTTCACCCCGAATTCCGCGACCTAATCAACGGGATGATCCCACTGGGTGTTCGTCGCGAATTCGACTCGAAGGACTTACAGGCATTTATTGAAACTGTGGATAAAGATGCGAATAATGGCCAGGACGTGATGGAGCGTGCAAAATGGTTGTGGCGCCATATAAACAATTCTCCCCTCACCATAGGAGGGATTGACTACAGGATAATTCGCAAAAGGCGGTTTATTCCTTGTCGCAGGACGCAGTACAGCCCGGATTCAACGCTTTCACAATACGCGCCAACCCTTGAGATGGTGGTTTCGCCGGATGAAGTTCATCTTGATGAACATGCACCTCTTCTGTGGACCCTAAGAGCGCCTTTTGACTTGGAACCGTCAGCGAATCTGAAGCGCATCTACCCGGAAATCGGTCGTCCCACCGCGGAACATGTCGTGAGTTCTCTGCCTTTCACGGCATATCGTCTGTTTTCTGACTTCCTTTGCTCTAGGTCCAGCACCTTAAAAACCTCTCGATCCACATTGCGAATCACAAGCTGCAGTCTGAAACCTTGTTTCACGATATTCAACATATCTACGAATGGCTCAGGATGAACCTGAAGGACGTTAAACGATATCTCCAGCTAATCTCGCCATACCCAGTCTGGCTAAACGTCGACTCAATGGAAAACCCTTGGACATGGTGTACCGCAAATCAGCTGGTATTTGATCTGACTCGCGACACCGGGCGAAGTTTCAAGGCCAAAGAGTTCCTATGCGACTACCGCGAGCTGCTCCTCGCGGCAGGCGCTAAAAAGCGTCGTTACGCCACAATAAGCCAACAGAAACCGGAAACTTCCCACTACGAAAAGGTTCTGGCTGGATGGAGGGAACTAAGAAGGAAGGAGCTCTTTTTCGATATATGGTTCAAGCCTGAGGGATCCGTCATTGGAGCTCATCGTACATTGCTCGCTGCTTTGATACCACACTTCGCCCAAGCTTTCGGTGTCGATTCGGGGAACAGACTAACCACCGGCTCCGTGGAGTATCCATTACCCGATGCAACCTCAGCGTTTGCCGTCCATGCCGTCCTTGGTAGGTTGCTTTGTCCAATGACCCTTACGCAAGGCGCTGATATTACATTTGAGATTACGTTTATACGGGAGCCTTCTCGTGTACAAAACCTGGCAAACACGAAGGTGAGCACTTTCCAATAGGCCGGAGGCAATCATTCTCACTTGATTTCTTCCTTAGACGTGCCGTTGGTGCTTAAGCAGTTGTTGGATCTTCTGAAACTTGCTCACCTTTGGGGAGTTTCGGACCTTGAGGCACCGACAGTCGCTTTAATATCCGAGCTCAGCCTTGTTGATGAGGATAATTATGACCTCGGTACGCAGAATCATAAACAGGGCCGCTATCACAAGCCATTAACCCTGATGTGAACAGTGCTCCAGCAAGCCAGAGCTTGCGGATCCAAGACCCTCGCTCAATACTGCATAAGAACCAAGGAGTTGAATGGTTGGATTTGAGGGAATTTGTTGCAGTCCCAGAAAATGTCCTCTAGGTCTTTTACCTCTCATGTCGTCGTCAAGTTGTTTGCTTCGAATCGTATCTCCAAACTAGGTTTTCGGAACTCCTGTACATTTCTCGAGGCCCGTCGCTGCAGCGAGGCAAGCCCGCGTTCCGGGATTACACCTAGATCTCCAAAACCTCACTGGGAGGGCGGAAGGGGCGAATTCGACAAACAAACCATTCTGACTTCCTGTCCGTTGACCAGGCCAGGTCCCCGCTGGTTCAAACTCCGGCGGCAGCTTGGTGGCTGCTCTGTTCTCGGGATCCCTCCCTGTCTGTTGTCCCTTCGCAGATGTGCTCCCGCCCGTGTTCATACCAGCCTTTTGCATATAGAGCAAGAGCATCACGAAATCTCCATCCTCCCCCTCCTCTCTCCCAGTTCAATGACCCATTCGATCCATCGTTGCCGACTGGCAGTGGGTCGACATTCCGTTCTTTTTTGTACATATGAAATCCTTCGCGTGCCATATATATGGCAATGACCTTGCTGTACAGCTTGCTCCTACTGAGCCCCCAAGGAATTCGAACGAAAATCACATATGCATTGCGACGCTCGCTACTTTGGGCGGACCCTAATAGGCACGGATCACGTTCTGACAGGATTTGCACGGGTTCGGAATACGGGCGATGCAATCATCACGTCCCATTGGAGTTCGGGTATCGATCATCAAACTCCCCACCGTACTTAGATACCCCAATAACATCGTTCAAGACACACTCTCAACCACACTCCCCTCCGGGAGACCTCTTCTCTACGTTCGCAGCTCCTCTCGAAGCGTCCTGTGCATTTGCGTTCTCGAAGCCATCATCTCGGGCTGGTCACGATCGACACGGCCAACTCTGAACAACGTCATCTGAATGACAAAGAACGAGATCTTATCTGGTAGATCCTTCTGCGCGTGAACAATAAGGTACACTGAAGAAGGAAGAACTGTGATTACATGATCTACAGAAATGTGATCCAGCCGACGACGCACCTGGTGCTCGTCGCGCCGGTCCAGCATCCGGGCACGCGAGCTGGGGCTTACAGTCACCTTACGACGCGTGTCCGATGCCTAGAGCCCTGCTTTAGCGTGTGTAATGCTGTAGGGGTTTGGTTTGTTGTGCGAGGTACTTGGGTTTTTGGCCGCTTGATGATCGGCGAGTGAGAAGTGCCACTGCAGTGGGGGTGCGATGCAGTGCGTTGCTACTGGATAGAAAACGATGAGAGCCAGCAGAAGTCTGTAGGGGCATATGGGTTGGACCTAACACGTGTCTTTCTTGTGCGAGAGATGTCTGGTTGACGAAAGGGGCGGCAATTTGGATTGAAACTGGTGCGATGCGAAAGGGGAAACCGGGTTGCAGGGGCCTCGATCGTTGATTTAAAAGAGTACACGAGTCTTCGGAAACTTGGAGACGCGTTGGGATGCTGTATCTCGAGCTCAATTTGTCGCTCTGCGGGTTGACGAAGGCGGGGTTAACTGGGCCTGTAGGCAATCGTGTGGTCGAACGACATGTTCCTCCTTCGCATGTGTCGAACATGATCCACGGGCATCAGTACCGCGTATGAGTACACTTCTCGATAAAAATTGCCCCGTGCTTTGAACAGGGTCCGGTATCAACAGGGATCATGAGGTATCGGAGAAAGGGTCCGGTATTGGTAGGGATTCCCACGTTAGTGGCCGCTTCCCGTGCTTTCACCGTCGGTGCTTGCACCAGTAGACTTTGCAGTGCAACAGAAAACAACAACAAATGAAACCACGAACAGTGATTACTAGGTACTCACCTGGGATCGGTTCGTTATCCGCTTGCAACGGATCTGGGCTTTCCACGGCTTCGAGTTCGTGCCTTAGAATTGCCACAAGGGGCCAGCCACTGCTGCGATCAGGGGGTCGCTACTGTTCCCTGCTGTTGCATCTCTGACTAGGCATGAATATCGATCTCTAGCACTATTGTTCACCTCATCGCCGTCGCCCATGTCTCAACAACCGCCAGGAATTGGCGTTGACGAGGCCTTTCGTGCCCAGCTTCACAGCCTACAGCTGTCAACCGCTCAGCTCCTCCAATCATCCTCTCGCACCGAAGCAAGTTTGATCGCCAGGCTCGGGGACAACATTGACGACTTTACTCGGCAGCTCTGTAATGTATGCAGCTCTCTTTTGCACTACTGAAGTGTTCTGCCTAACCCAAGCGCTGATGTCTGACACATTCTATATCCCCAAAGCACGAGGCGTTGTTTAGTTCTGCCGAGTTCATTCAAATCCAAACCACTATCGGCATCCTTCAAGTCCAACTTCAGCAAGCATACCAGCACGCTGTCGATGCATCCCATCACGGCGCACCCTCCGTCATATACAAACTACGGACTGGTCGTCGAGGGCGACCTCGCCTTGTCATCGATGCAAGCTTCCTGCAGCATGCTCATCCTTATCGGGGCCCATCCAAACTTGCTCGTTTCCTCAAGTGCAGCCGAACAACCATCAAGAACCGTCGTTTAGAGCTTGGCCTCGATGCTCCAGGCCAAAACCCATTCCCATCCACGCTGTCGTCTCCCACAGCTCCTCTGCAGCCTCTGCAGCCCCACCAGCCCATGCCGGATATCTCGGAGTATAGCTCACCATCGATTACCATGCGTCTCAACCCTCTCCAGGATCCATCACGGCCAGCAGTTACATGGTCGGAGGCCGAACTTGATGAGGCTGTCCTTCGGCTTCGTCTACTTTACCCGCGGGCTGGAGTGTCAATGTTGGAGGGGATGCTCGACCGGCTGGGGTTCAAGGTAGCTCGCGACGCAATTTCTGGGGCTCTCCTGAGGCTCGACCCCGCTGGCAGAGTCTTTCAAAGGATTCGAATCGAGCGCCGCACATACTCTGTGCCAGGACCGAATGCCCTATGGCATCACGACGGGCAGCATGGTGAGTATTAAGGCTATCAACGTTCCGTTGTGATACCTGACTGGCATTGGCTGTGCAGGGCTGATCCGGTGGCTCATCGTAATTCATGGGTTCATTGACGGATACTCCCGTCTCATCACCGGCCTTAGGGCGTCAAATAACAATCGTGCTACCACTGTGCTTGACCTGTTTCTGCGGGCAGCCGATGTTTACCGTGCACCATCCCGACTTCGAGGAGATCATGGAGTAGAGAACATCCTGGTTGCTGCATGGATGGAGGCCAAAAAGGGAGCCAGACGAGGCTCCTACATCTGGGGAAGGTCCGTCACTTATTTTGCATGTAATTTCTTTCTAGGATTCTAATGGCTGTTAACTGCAGGAGTGTACACAACGTTCGCATTGAACGACTTTGGGTTGATGTCACTGCCCAGTTTGGCCGCAAATGGGCCGACTTTTTTTACCCAACTGGAGATTTATCATGGGCTGGACGTCAACAACACATACCACCTCTGGTTGCTGCACTATCTTTTTCTATCGGACATCAATGCGGACTGTCGATTCTTTGCTGAGGCTTGGAACCGCCACAAGATCAAAAATAAGGGTCAGCCAGCACGTTCACCTGAAGACATGTTCTTTTTTGACATGATCACCAATGGGGTGCGAGGTGACACCTTAGCGCCAGGGGAGATAGAGTCATATGGTATTGACTGGGAGGCGATGCCTGCCGCTTAATCAAGGAACGATGAACCATCACGTCATACTTCCTGGGTGGGCCACACCGGCCCCCCTCCCAACCTCAACGGCGTAACCGTTGAGCCTCCATCTGACTCTGGCCTGTCAGATAGACATATTGATGAGCTGTATTTACTCATTACCCCTTTGCTTTCCTCCTTTGATGATCAGTCAAAGGCAGCTCGTTGGGATTGGGCTTTAGCCTTTTCCCAATCCCGCAGTTCTTTATATTAGATGGCTTCTGACGTGCAATCGTTAGATCTGAAGGCCTAGTTACCCTTTGAGTTCATTTAACCCTGCACTTGGATTCGAATGGAAACGTGCTTGCCTTATATATTCCCTTTTTTTTTACCTGGAGAGTGCATCAGCCAGTCATCTTTCAACCTCATTGGGCCTCCATGGCAAACATACCACCCAGTTCGTCCATGATAGCTCTGTCTATGCTCCTTTAGACGACTAACATGTGCAACGCCATAGATGGTGAACATCCCTCTTCAGACGGAGACGAGACCTATGCCCGGTTTGACCTCGTTCGTCGACGTGGCAGGGTTCCCTCAAACTCCATTCCTGCTACAAACCCCTTTGCGACTCAGCTCCCAGTTCCCAATGCAAGTGTAGGCTCTTCGAGTCAAGCGAACTATTCTGCCACCACTCCTGAAGGAACTCGAAATCTCCGGGATACCTCAGACGGAGGATTTGCTTAGTCATCAGCAAGTGTTTGCCCCTCCAAACAGCCTGGGCCACAACGATCCTCTTTTTAGCGAAGCTCATCACTCAATGTCCCGAGCCCTTGACACAAATGCATTCTATGCAGCTCTCTTGGCTGTGGGTGACTCATTCGTGGGGAACATCAACCAGGTTGGAGGGTGGCCTGCGCAGGTTTCGTCGCAGGATCTGAACCTGTCAGCGCACCTGTCGACCGGCGCCCTTGAGGAGCCTAGTTTCTCAACAGATTTGAGCTACAACATACCACCCAACTCCATGCTGTTAGAAACACGTGGTAGCCAAATCAGCTTTGCAGGTGATTCCCTCACCGTCAAGTAAGTGGAAATCTGCCCTCCCCTTTTGACCTCCCTGATATCGTCGTCTTGCAGCAGCTCAGCAGCCGACCCCCTTGGAGTACCTTTGCAGAAACGCAAGCGCCGACACTCCAACGTACATGAAGACACTCCAGCCCCTAAGAGCATTCGGCTAGATGGTCCAGATATCCGGACCATTCTCAACGACACATATGGATACGAATTTGTCCAACGGGCTGCATATGCGCAAAAGACGGGAAATGGCCCCTCCGGGCTTCAAGCCTTATTTAGTCACCACTCATTGACTCTCTTATTCAGAATTTTGGGTTGTGAGAGCTTTGGGTGTGTAGAGACCCTTTCAACATCTTGGGAGAAGGTGGAGGTCCGGCTTGGAGAATCGATCGTAACTGCTGGCGAGATCGCACAGGCTTTGGGTTGGAAGACAAACACCCTTGACAATCGTCGCGTGTTTATGAACAAGGCATTCACCCTCTTTGGCTTGCCTTGGAAAGGTGACCTACCAGCATGTGAGTACAATCTTTCTATGATGTTTTCTCGTATTAAACTCTTCATTGGTATTGGGAAAGACTTGTCCATTGAATACGACTATCTCCGACACTATCTTCGTCTCACAATGATCCGATATGTACCACCAGTTCCCAATGCTGCTGGTGATCCTTCAGGTGCCACAACACGTATTGGTCCAAGGGACATAGCAGCTCGAACGTTGACCATAGAGTGGTTGAGAGAATGGGTACCCAAATTTTGGGATGCACGCCCTAGCTAGTCTCTTTGTAGCTCCCGGAAGTCATGAGATGTTTATCTGTTGAGAGCCAAGTAGCGTGAACAAACTGGGGGAGTGAGCGTCGTGATCATCCTGCTGAAAATACATTGGATAGAGGCATCAAACGTGTCTGCAGGTTTAAAGTAATATAGATATCACGTTCGCGGTCTAACCACTCTTTCAAGTGTTTTGACTGCTTCATTTGGCGTAATCAGTGAAGAGCAGGGCCAATGATAATAATATTATATATCCAAAGACTAACACTACTAGGTTGCAAAAAGGGGGAACAGATCGAAAGCAGCACGGATTCTCTCCTGTAGACCAGCAAGCCACAGTTTCAGTTCAGCAGCCGACAGGTCCTTCCGACACCTGGCCCCCAAATCCATCCACTGAAACAGCTTACCGGATGTCCATAAGACCAGTGAACCCCGCCTTTCATCACCGCCTATGATCCTCGTGTTGTAATGCGAGAAGATCGAGGAGGGTAGAAACAGGGGAATAGCAGGAGGTAGCTCAAACTCGACGCTTTCCCCACCCAAGTCTATTACTAGTCTAGCTGAGCGGCGAAAGTCAAAGGGCCCAAACCCGACAACAACGCACAGCCCGCCGAGATAGTTATCAGAGTCAGTGTGGTCCAGCGTCCACACTTGACCCCCAGCATTAACCGCAAGGGAAGCAAAGACGCCCCAAAAGTTGTAAATCGGGGCATCCTTGAGCGAGGCGTGTTGAACAACATAGACCATGCAGTCCTGATAGCGGGCATAAAGCTTGGGGAATCTGGTCTTGAAGATGCCTACCAAGCTCAAGTCAGATGAAGGCCTTCGCAGGAGGGAAAGAGTGCTAACCGTTAATGAGCTTGATGATATCCGCCAAGTCGTCTGCCAGCGTCTTGGCCGCTGCTAGATTTTGGAGGTAGCTGCCGCTCCGGGGAGCCTAAGCAGCTCAAGGTCAGCCCTGTCCGAGCTTCATGGTGCGGAGATACTCACCGAGGTGTACGAGCGGTGAACCATGAACTGCCGCATAGTAAAGTTTCCGCGAGAATGGCCCGGCTGGATTTCGGGCTTGGTTGTCAGCTCAAGTTTGCGGACCGCCTGCTGAATCTTGTGGTCCATCTCTCTCGCTTTGGGGTAGCCATAGGACCTCCAGATGAAAAGCCGCCTTTCCTCCTTCTCGACAACTGCTGCAGGCAAAGAAAGCGGCCTGGAGTGAGGTCAGCACTGCCCATCTCTCGTCACCCAGCGTACTCACCAATCTCCGGCAGGAATAGTTCGAGAGGGCTTGCGAGGTGGAAGCCGAGAGCTGGCTTTTCGAGGCTTGCCTCGGTACTCCCCGGTACGTGGCTGTGACGATAAAGTCACTGGAGCTTCCACCACTGCCGCTCCGGACGCCTTTGCTGCCGCGAACTCTGCAGCTCGTCGTAGATCCCGCCGCTGCTTCCTTCCATGACCTTCCTGAGCGCTGATAAACGACGGCTTTCGAGGCTGTCGCTTGGCAGCCAGCGGAAAGGGATCAGGCCTGGGCGGCAAAGGGTGAGGTCCAGGAGGCGCCGGGCTGGGGCTCTCCTTGACAGGCCGGGTCCGCTTGGCCAAAGGTTCCGCTATGCCTGTGAGGAACGCCGTGCTTGCCAGACGGGCCTGCCCAGCACGCGCTTGAGGTCTGCCTGAGCTGGGAGTAGGGCCTGAGCGACCAGAAGGGACTGGTAGCATTGATTTCGGCGGAGAGGGCGCATGGTGTCGCTGGGGAAGAGGGCTTGCAGCTGGTGGAGGCGAGGATCTACGAGCAGCGCCCAGTTAGCGAAAAGGAATGGAAGCGGGATGCGCTGGGCAGCACTCACAGAAGCTCGAGTGCTTCGGCCTCTTCGGCCTCCTCATCTTGCCACTTCTTCCCCAGTAGTTCCCAGACGCTGCCTTGGTACTCCAGTGTCGGAATGACGTCATTGCTTGAGGGAGGTGAGATCGTCATGCCCAGCGGCGAGGAACGAGCAGGTGAAGAGCCGAACTTGATGAGAGCGGGTAGCAAAGGGTTGAGAAGGCGGGTGGGGCGGGGGCCAAAAAAGACGAGAAAAAGAGGGACAGGGCGAAGGAAACGAGGGCGAGGGCGAAGGCGAGGGTAGGGGTAGGAAGAGGCTGGATGCGGACTCCGCTCAACTCAGCACTAAGAGACAGGAAAGGTGAGATGGAGTGGGGTAGAGATGAGAGAAGGTGGGGGAGGGGAAAAAAAAAAAAGAGGGCGGGCGAACAATTGGGCAGCGACGAGAGGCGAAAATCGGTGAAGCTTCACCCAAGACTAAGAGCTCTGCCGCCTCTTTAAACCGTTGCAGAGAGTCAGCGTCGCCATCCGCCAACACCCTGAGACAGCGGATCAAAGAATCTTACCTGGCGAGGTCACCCATAATTAAGCCTCCGGTGCCCTGGCACGGAGCGGCGATCTGCAAACAGGCCTCGCCGGTCTTTTGGCCCTGGGCACTGTCCTAAAAGCGAAAACGGAGGCGGATCACAGCCAAAAATCAAATACTTTAGGGTCGCTCAATCGCCCAATCCTCGCGGTGCTGGGCGACGCTGAAAACGGGCATACGGATGCGTTAGGGACGCCTCATCTTCCACGGGAATCTGAAAGCTGCGGCCCCGAAAGGAGGCCAGCGGGCGGCAAGGATATGGAAGGCAAAGTCGGTATGCGGGTAGTCGAGCTGGTGTGATACTGGGTCGGCGGTCTGGAGTGGAATAGGAGAAGGCGGACTTAGCGGCGGAGTGGTGGAGTGGCCGGTGTCTTCGAAAGCGTTCGCGCTAAGCGCTCCCGAGTGCGGCAATGGTATGCCCCACTGGTACCCGTTGGACAATCGCTGGCTTGGACGTCCAGAGGTAGGGACCCAATAACACCAGGCTAAGTAAAATCGAAATTCAAGAGTTCGTGACAACAAGCGTACGGAAACAACAGAGAAAGCTAGCTTACTTGCCTTAGCCCTCAGCAGCCCCGACGGCGTCGACAATGTGCTTCGTAGTGGCCTCAGACTGCGATCTTCTACTCCCTTCCACAAACTTTCGGTCTGCTTCTTGCGGCTGCGGAGTCGTCGACGTTCATCTTGACGGTAGCAGGCGTTACGCTATCTTCAACAAAGCATCGAGGAGCTGCTCACTTGTGAGGCTGAGCGGCGAGTGGGCGAAGGGCATGCAAAGGCGGTGGGGGTTTAGGAATTGATGGCGGCGGTCTGCAATGCGTGCGCCATCGGGGTGACGGTGCTGAGGTTGAACACGGAAAATTACATTCAAAGCCTGAGAGTTAGAAGTGAAGACGTAAGTAGATGACATTAAAAGCTTACGTGTCATCCCCTTAAGCATCTCCGTGCGTGGCAATGCTGGGCTTTGTCGTTGTCGGGATTGACGGGTGGAGGTTGCGGGAAGTCGTACGATGCGTACTACTTGTAACCGAAATTTGAGAATCAGCAGCGAATAACATAAACGAATGACAGGAAAGCTTGCCCAAGTGATTCCAAGCGGTCGCAGACAGCCGCGATCGCACGCTTCATTGGTGCCGGGATCGGGAGTGCAGAGGTAGGAAGAAGCCGTACTATGTGAAGAGAATTATCTTCGAAGTTTGAGAAATAGAAGTAATTGGCATAAGGAAGTGATGCGAAAGCTCACTAATGATTGTCCTAAGCGTCTTTAGGAGCGGGTATGGCGCCCTTTGTCATCATTGGGATCGATCTGCCGACCATGGGGGAAGTCGTGACTCATATGATGCGAAGCTGCGGGTATTCAAATTTTGAGAATGAGTTGAAAAGATGTAAACAAACAACAGAGAAAGCTTACTTATCACTCCCCTAAGCGTTCCCAAGGGCGGCGATGGGATAGTTTGTAATCGTAAGGATCAGCATGCCGGACTCGGGGGATGTCGTACGATGCCAAGCTAACCGCAGTCAAAAACTTGAGAATTAGCGGGAAAGGTGTGAGCAAACAACGGAGGAAAGCTGTAGACGAGGGCGGGTCGGTGTAGTAATCGGTGTACCTCCAGTATTTGCAAGGGGTTTTCGTGGACTGGGTGATATTGAAGGCATGTTAGTCGTGAATGAGCGGTGACATGCGAAGCTCACATACCTGAATGAAGCGACCATTCGTTTTGGATTGCCACTTGGGTTTCGTAAGCGCCTTTGGCTGATCGCAAAGCGGGCATTTCCCGTTGCACTTGGAGTGCCGGTGCCCGGCACCGTCGGGAAACTCGCGATCTTGGTCGAAGGTCCGTGCCTTAGGCTTCTTGTCATTGCGGCTAGAGTTGGACGGAGCCGAAAGAACGGATCCGGGGTAGACGGAGTAGAAGATTTGTGAACGGACGACGGGCCTAAGGCTGAGGGTGCATGGGCACGACCGGCGTCCCCGCAAGATGGATATGAGTCAAGTCTGGCGAGAGGAAGGACATATTGCCGAAGGGTGTGGACGAGTTGGAGTGAGACATAGAGGTTTGTGATGAGATGGTTTAGGGTTGAGAAGTGTGCAAATAAGCGACGAGCTGGAGCGATACTGGGTCGAGTCGGTGGTCTGGAGTGGAATAGGGGGAAGGCGGACTTAGCGGTGGGGTCGTGGAGTGCCCGCGCGGTGTCTTCGAAAGATTTCACGAAAGGTTTCCGCCGTTCGCACTTCGTGCATTCATCAATCGGCGTTCGTCGATCGTGGGACGTCGATGTTCGGTTCCTGATTATTCGTCTTTAGTGTATTCATTTTAGAAGGCCACTGAGACCGGGCATCTCCCGCTGGCGATGCTTGGCTGCGTCTGTACGGAGATAATCGGTCTTTGGGCACCCACCCGCCCATAAGTCTTTTTCTTGCTTGTTTCTTTGCTTCCTTTTCTCTTGTTGTATCGGGTTTGTCTCGGGCAAAGTAAAGTGGCCCTAGAGCCGTAGCGTCGCCTATCATATCTTGTGAGTATTTATTAGCCGAGTTTTATCTGTTTTCTCCATCGCCGATCCTCCGCCATCCGCAAGTTCGCGTTAACCGAGACTCGCCAGGAGTCAAGCACCGTGTTCAATGTTCCCTCCGACTCAACGTCCACTTTCACCACGAATCTGACTACCGACTATGCCAGTGGAACGTACGTATACATCCCGATCCTATGTTCCTTGCCCTGGTGACTAACTCGCATCCCTCAGGTCCACCGAACGTGGCATTTGTTTCCTCGACGGTCGAACAATCATGCTTTGCAAGACGACGCCGACAAGCAGATACAGTGGCGCATGCACACCAATGCGAACGTTAGCGTCGATAAATCCATAGCCGCACTCACCCCCCCAGGACAAGACGATGCACCGCCACGCCTCAATCCGCACAGCACTCGGCACCGCCATCATCTCACCCACTCCCACCGCAACACTTCCACCGATAAGGCAGCTGCTCAATCTTAGACATAATGGTTGCAGCATCAGCCAATCCCGTCCTAGGATCCCCTTTCGCCCCGATTCCGTCAACGCTTACCTCACCAGTGTACAAGCGCGGTTTCTGGAGAACCTCTAACGCCTCGAGCTCGTCCGAATCGGAGACTGGGATCACTTCCGAGATGGACGTCGTCATCCCGCCCGTGTGCCCTCAAGACGACCTGACCGACGGCGCTGTGGAAGGCGAGAGCGACGCTATCCTCAACGTGAACTGGACCGATCCGCGGCACAAGCGGTTGAGGTGGAGCGCGGAGACGATTGTGAGGAGCGTGGACGGGTTGATCTGGCTCGGCGAGGGAAGGGAGAAGTGCGTGGGCGTCATACCACCGTTGATGAACAAGTTGGAGATGTGGATGGCGGAGAAGCAGAGGGAAGAAGAGCTCGAGAGGCAGCGCATGGAGAGGCTTGCTAGGATGAGCCGCCTGTAGTCCGATGATATGGACCTCGATGAGGAGGACGGATTTGATGATGAGGATGATGATGATCCTCGAGATTCGGAGGAAGCTAGGGCTCTCAAGGTGAGCAGTTGCCGCGTTCGTCGATTGGTTGATTTTGGATGCTAACTGGCCATTTGCTGCAGGCTCGCCGACGTTACCTCCACAGCCTCCAATCTCCCGCTGTCGCCCACCGCTCAAGAGCTCCAAGGTCTGCATGTAAGGCAAAGCCAACCCGCCCTCTTCTCCAAGTCGCTCCCGGCTACACTATCCTCGTCTGCGACACCAACATCCTCCTCGGCTCTCTCCCCATGGTTTCCAATCTCGTCGCTTCTCAGCGCTGGACCGTCGTCGTCCCCCTCGCCGTCGTCACCGAGCTCGATGGTCTGCAGAACCAGCCAACCGATCTCGGCCACGCGGCCACTGAGGCCTTTAACTACCTCATCACCGCCGTCCAGACTCAATCGACCTCGCTCAAGGGTTCAAACCTCGAAGGGCAACTACCTCAAGAGCCTGTCGATCCGAGTTGAAGCCACCACTCTGGGTGAGGGCGAGCGCAACATGGACGACTTGATCGTCCGCTCCGCTCTCTGGCAGTTGGACCGCTTCGTCGACCGCACCGGCTTGCTCATTGCCAGCAGGAACGCCGTCAAGAGGACTGACAAGACCTCCAACTTCGTTTGTTGACCTTTGATCGTAACAGTGAGTCGACTCCATGGCACCCATGCTTGACTGTTTGCTGACTAATTCTACTCCATTTCAGTGCGCGTCAAAGATCGGGCAAGGCAACTCGATGAGAAAGCCATGGCAGCCATCTTCAGCTCTGCAAAATAACTAAAATAGTCGTCAAATAACGTCTACGAGCGCGGTTTCTGGAGAACCTCCACTTCCTCGAGCTCGCGCAAGTCGGAAGCCGGTATCACTTCCGAGATGGACGTCGTCATCCTTCCTGTGTGCCCTCATAACGACCTGACCGACGGTGCAGTAGAAGGCGAAGATGGCGCCATCTTCGAAGTGAACTGGACCGACCCGCGGTACAAGAGCTTGAGATGGAGCGCGGAGACGATCGTGAGGGGTATGGACAGCTTGATCTGGCTCGGCAAGGGAAAGATCGTGAGACTGACTCCCCTCGCACTCTCGCTCGTCGTCCCCCTCTTATTTGGAACTGCACACCCTGCCAATACCCGACGCCACTTTGAGTGCGGCTCCTATAGTATTTTGATGTTTTTGGTTCCTGTGGCTTATTTCGGTGAACCCGCGCTATATCGCCTGATTTGCTGGCCCTTGTACTCTACGCATTTTCTTCGTTTTTAACATGTAAGACCACTTTGCCACCTTCCTTTCGGTAAAACCGGGCAAACAAAGAGAGGCGCCATTACTCGTTCGAAGTACATTTCACCTAGTGGTACTACAGCTTGCCGTACTCCGCCACCTGAGTAAGTACGCTCTCTATGATAAACCAGTCAATGGCGTCATGTCCGGAAGCAATCTCCTTCCCACGTTTGTGAGTATTATCCCCTAGGAAGTTGAGGAACTGAGGGATAGGGATGTCAACAGTGCCGGCGCACGTGCCAAACTCTATTCCTCCCAAACTGCAGCAATCAGCTGACATGTCATGCACAAAGCTGACCTATGAAACGCAGAATGAACGATCAGGTCCCGCGCCAAACCATGTAAATATAACGCACCATGATGTCACCCATACCACGCCCCAGAGGTGAAGCCGAACCTTTTGCTGCGACGTCAAATTGCCGCACAAAGAACGCGGGGTTTCCGAGTTCAGTTTCGTCAAATGAAGGACAAACTCCCTCCTTCATGAGACGCTTGATACCTTTGGCGAAGCGAGATGGTGGATGCGATAGTGCACGCTTGAAGTAACTTGTGAGCTGGTCAGTGATTCTCTCGCGCATGTTCATCCATGGTTCCGGTTGATAGCTGGAGTCGAGCTGCCGGAGCTGGTTGCGGAGTACTTCCATGGTTGGTCCACCGGTGCCAATCACCAGGGTGAATCCAAGCTTGTTAGCGATAGAGTCGTAAGACGTAATAAGACCTCCCCAGGTGTCACGTATAAACGCTTCAATACCGGCTCGGTATGTGGATATTGCCTGAAACACGATAACCGTAAGTGATAAAGAAAGAGTTATCGAGATCCTGAACTTACAGCGACAAGGTCAAAGCCATTTCGACATGGCAGCTTGAAACCGTTATTGAAAGACTGGAACTCAAGCCCATGGACCGTGGTGCCCAGCGTCAAGGCGGTGATGTAGGCTAGCTCCAGGTCCGATTTCCAGACTTCTGCTTGGGCCACATCCTTTGGGACGCTAGTGAGAAAGACAGGCTGAGTGAATCCAATGAAAGTATCATCAGAAGTAGGAATAAACATATATGGTAAGATGATCACATAATGAAACGTCAAAATGGTGAACCAGGCGATGCCTCCAGGGCTCCTGAGTAAGCTCCTGCAAGTCGGATATTGCACGAAATTCCTTGACAAGGGCAAACACTTCCGGGTCAAAGGTTTCAAGGAAGCCTGGCGTCATCGCAGCCAATCGTCCGGCATACATCAGATGAAGCAAATGAAAAGGCGAGAAGCCGGGTGGAGCTCGCCCAAGCCAAGCAAGGCAAAGCCCATGAATAGAACCTAGGAATTCAAGCTCTGATCCATGCTGGTTTGTCAAGAGGCTTGCATGAAACGAGGAAGGGCCAGGCGCCACAGTCCGATACCCGCCGCTGGCTGGGACGAAATAACCTGAGGTATCGGTTATATGGACCTTGACAAGGTGGTTCAGTGCTTCATTTCGTGGCCCGTGTCCAATGGAAACCGTATGACCATCGACAGCTGAGATGCTGGAAGATTATTGGTAAGAACGCTCACAACGGATAAATATTAAATACGTCAAAAAAAGGGAAGCTTACATTGCGAAAAAGGAACGCCTCGCCAGGACTTTGGTAAAGTCTTTCGACTCCATGGCTTGTCGAATGGACGCTTCCAGCAGGGCAGCAAGACCTTCAATGGTTGGTGCCCGGAGATCAATTCCCCTCTCTTGAGAGGGTACCGGATCCGACGAGCGATTGGGGAATTCCGGATTCGCCGCTGCCGCCGGAATGAGCATTGTAAAGTCATAAATATCGCCAGTTCTTGAGAGTCTGGAGAACAACTGGTCCAAAGAGGGTGGAGTTGCATCAAACAAGCGCTGATGGTCATTTTCTTGGGTCTAGTCCAAGAAGCGAGTTAGTTATGCCTGGCGTCAGCGACTAGAGCATAGCGAACCTGATTCGTCAAAGCCGACGGAGCGTTGTATACTGTGGGTTCCTCGTCAGGTGAAGGGACGTCAATGTCCATGTCCATGAGTGAGGAATCACTATGCTCAGCCTGCCTACCACCGCTGACAGCTTGGGTTGGCGCCGCTGTGGTGACGAGCTGGGCACTGGATGGACCTTCAACTGTCTGAAAGGAGGAAGTTGGCCGAATCAAAACACGGCAGCCAACCAAGCACAAGAGACGATAACTTACGGTGTCGTTGGTTTGGACTTGAGAGCGTGGGGTCAAGCTCTGCGACGGGCCTGCAGCTACACGAGGCAGATCCGCAAGCTGTTTGGGATGAACGAATTTAGTCCTCTACAAGCCTATCATACGACCAAAGTATATACCTACGTTTACTTCGTCATCCTCTGAGGGTGGCTCAACACGCAACGGGAAGGGCTCAGGGCCCCGACGAGCTGGCGTTGGGCCTGGATGAGAGGGGGTTGCAACGGCGTCGCTATCCCAATCTCGATCCGACTCCAATGTTGTGTAGGTCGCTTCACCTTGGCGAGCACGAAGAGCTCGAACAATGGACTCGTCGTTGGAAGAAAGGTCCCCTGCATCGAAGTCGTAGTTGGTGCCTTGTGCTCTGCGATACGTTGGAAGGCCTTCTTGGACGTTGTTGGTGGTCAGGCAAAATTCCATGCGATCCTTAATGCAAGCGTCTTGATGAACTGTAGACTTGACGGACGTCGTGAAGGCTGTTGCGGATCGTGCCGTAAAGGGCACCTTAGGAGCTGATTCAACGATGCAGAATCAGTATTGTTCCTGCGCAAAGGAAAGGAGGACAGTCTTACCGATCCTGAGGATAAATGACCTGCCTTCGCCAGCCCTTTCCTCCCATATAGTGTGATTCGCTGCATCCTTGACCTTCTTTACCTCGGTGAGGCCACCCAGGGTCAAGGGTCGGAATTCCGGCAGAACGTCGAGGTGAATGGTCCCGGTTGTTGTCCGCGGCGTTCCTTTGTTGGTGGGTACAAGGATGAAGAAAGGAAGCCGCTCCCAAATAGAAGCACCATCCCGGCCAGTGATCACCTCAAGGTCTTCGAAGCGGTAACAGAAAGGTTCTGATGTCATTCTCATGAGGATCAGCTCCAAGAGGGCGGCAATCGGGCACGAGAAGTCGACGTTGGGGAGTATGTGGAATGCGCCAAAAGCAGCCTGACGGCTCCGAAACTCTGCCAGGCGATTTGTGAATATGAATATATCCGCTCTCTTCTCCCCGGGCGTGTTCTGTCAAGAACCAAATGCGGAGAGAGTCAGTAACAACAGCCCCGAAGATCCAGCCGGTAATTCGTACCACCCAGGGATAGAATTCCACAACAACAGTGCAAGAAAGCATCGTAGCAGAAAGTATGGGTATGTCGCCCAGTGTCGGTGTCGGATTTGCAGCTCCACGGGCCCTAACCTTGCCTTTCCCTTTTGGTGTACGACTTGCCGATGCCCGTCTGGCCCAGTTAGCCTGCCTTGCAGCAACATCCAGCATCTCCGGAGCAGCAAGTCGAAGCCCAGATGGCGAGGGTGTGGCGCCAAAAAAGGCCATTGGATCCATTGCAGGTGCCATCGACATGGCCGGGTGGCCGAAGGAGGCGCTTGACGAGGCAGCCAATGGGTTCAAGGGCATATGTGGTCTAGCCACCAAAGGACTATTGTAGTAGCCCGCATTACTTGGCATATATCCAACACCAGGTAAATGAGTCGAGGAGTTCGCCGAAGTTGGATGACCGAGCAAATTCGTTGGAAGGGCCGTCGGTGGCGCTAGCATATGTGGTGGAGGGCTGGTATAAGCCGTGGCGCCACCAGAAACAGCATTAGTGGTCGGCACACCAGTGGCAAAGGTGGTAGCCCCTGAGCCCGAACGCGGATGCCCGTATGACTCCCGGGCGCCCGCAAGACGCGGTTGAACTGCAGCAAATCCGTCGTTGCTATCATAAGCGGCTGAGCGTCGAAGGCCCCCCAAGGCTGGCGGAGCTGTTGACGGCGGGTGGCCAAAGTCGGTAGCATGATTGGGAGGTGCTGAAGACATGAGCGAAGTAACGTAGAGTGACGAGTCAGACTAGCCAGCGCCTTGTTTCAGATAGGATAGGGCATTTATAGCTCACCGTCAAGAAAACCAAGACCTCGCTTGCAAAAGAGAGCCCTCGTAGTGTCAATGCAGCTGATCCAGAGTCAATACCGAACGGATACCAGATGAATACCAGACGAGTATTCACCGCGCTTCTCCGGGTTGGCTGAGGTGTCAGAGAAACGTGCTCGCCAGGGCCGCTCTGTGTTTGTTTCGGGGGCAGGGTCTGGGAACCGCGTAATACCTCATGATCCCAGATGGATACCGAACCCTCGCGTAGGCTCAACCACCGACGAATATTTGGTGAGATCTGACCTCATACGATGATGGCAGACGAGGCGTTGGGGAGGTGAAGGAGAGCTGGTCGTCGGAGAAAGGCGCCGCCTGTGGACAACGACAAACAAACAGACCGCGTTGTTGTTGTTGACCGACCACCTCCCACTCGCTCATCCTTCAACCTTGACTCTCTCCCCAATGGCCACCCTGCCTACCGTTCTGTTGGATGTCAACTACAACGACGAGAAAAGTCGGTCGTCCTTTGTCTTTCGTTGTGTCGATAGTGATGAAACGCCCTCCCCTTGCAGCGAAAATCGAACACTTCTTAAGAAGCTTCATATCGCAAGATGTAACGCGTGCCTTTGGCCAAATGGACCTGGAAGACCACGAAGATGAAGAAACGGGCGGCGAGGATCGGGGAACCTATATGAAACAACTCGTGAGTATCATGTACAGGTATGCGGGTTCGATTGCGATTCTGACTGTCGCCGTCCGCACACTCCAGCAACAAATAGCGAACCGACGCCAGCAGGCTCTTGAAATCGATCTCGAGGATGTTCAAAAGGTGCGCTCGTTCAACTTGACTCACTCGGCTCACCAATAGGACTGACTTACACCACTCAGCACGACAAGGGCATCACCGGCCTCGTCGCCAGCATCAGAGGCAACACGCGTCGGTACACCCAACTTTTCTGCGAGGTCGTAGACAGTATAATCCCCCCACCTACTGTCGACATATCGATGGAGGAAGACCCCTTAGACGTCATCCTTCATCAGCGACGCGAACAACAAGCCCAGAGTCAAGCGGAGAACCCCGAGGCGCCCCCCTTCCCCCCAGAACTTATGCGACGCTAGTACGTTTGGCTTTACCTTCGTATTCTCATTCTAACGCGCGCTCGTAGCAACCTATACTTCAAACCCCTCGCGTCAGATAACATCAAGCCGTTCGCCGTTCGTGAGGTGCACGGGTCCGATATGGGCAAGTTGATCACGATTCGCGGCATCGTAACTCGCGTCTCTGAAGTCAAACCCCGAGTTCAAATCGTCACCTACTCGTGCGACAGCTGCGGAAACGAAATCTTCCAGCAAATCGCACATCCTCAGTTTACTCCTATGGTCGACTGTCCCAGCGAAATGTGCTTGGCCAACAACACGAAAGGAACGTTGAATATGCAAACCAGAGCCTCAAGGTTTACTCCTTTCCAGGAAGCCAAGATTCAAGAGATGGTGAGAGGCTTGGCTAGTTCTGGCTGATTTTGTCTGAACTTGTTTCCGTTCCTTTCTAGGCCGACCAAGTCCCCATCGGCCACATCCCTCGCTCTATGACTATTCATCTCAACGGCCCCGTCACCCGTTCCATGAACCCCGGAGACGTCGTCCACCTTGGAGGCACCTACCTACCCACTCCATACACCGGATACCAGGCCATCCGTGCGGGTCTTCTTACCGATACCTACCTGGAAGTTCACCACATTCACCAGGTCAAGAAGCAATACAACGAGATGCAGATTACCCCAGAAATCAATCGCAAACTCGTGGAATTGAAGCAAGACCCCAACCTCTACGCTCGTCTCGCGCAGAGTATCGCACCCGAAATCTACGGCCACGAGGATGTAAAGAAGGCTTTGCTTCTCCTTCTCATCGGAGGCGTTACAAAGGCTATGGGAGACGGAATGAAGATTAGGGGAGACATCAACATCTGTCTGATGGGTGATCCTGGTGTAGCCAAGTCGCAGCTGCTCAAGTACATTTCGAAGGTTGCTCCCCGTGGAGTGTATACTACTGGCAAGGGTTCTTCTGGAGTCGGTCTCACTGCTGCAGTTATGAGGGATCCTGTCACGGACGAGATGGTCTTGGGTGAGTGGGCTATTTCGTGGGTAACACTGAAGGAGGCTGACCTGACCCCTGCAGAGGGTGGCGCCTTGGTCTTGGCTGATAACGGCATTTGCTGCATCGACGAATTCGACAAGATGGAGGAAAGTGACCGAACGGCCATTCACGAGGTTATGGAACAGCAAACAATTTCGATTTCCAAAGCTGGTATCACCACGACACTCAACGCACGCACGTCAATTCTCGCCGCTGCCAACCCGCTCTACGGACGGTACAACACGAAGATTTCCCCAGTTGACAACATCAATCTCCCCGCTGCGCTTCTTTCGCGTTTCGATGTCATGTTCCTCATCCTTGACAAGGCTACCTTCGACGACGACGAAAGGTTGGCGCAGCATGTGACATACGTCCATATGCATAATGAGCATCCGGCTTTGGACTTCGATCCCGTCGAGCCAGCTCTGATGAGGTGTGTGGAGTTTCTCTCCTTTAGGAAAACTGCTGACCTTGCTTCGCTAGACACTACATCGCACTTGCACGGCAGAAACGCCCGGTCGTTCCTCAAACCGTCTCGTCCTACGTAGTCGAACAGTATGTCCGGCTGCGCCAAGTCCATAAAATCCAGGAAGAAGAAAACAAGACCTACGGCTATAC
>WSTX01002726.1:0-23191 GCA_019633405.1 Tulasnella sp. 408 | reverse complement strand
TGACACCTTCTCGCAGATCGGGGATAATCTCGGTGTTGCCCACTCGAACCAAAGTTTGGGAAGCGTATACTACATACGATGCAATTATATCAAAGCGGAGGAATCGTATATTCAAGCCCGAGACATCTACTCACAATCCGGGGATCAGCTCGGCATTGCCCAGTCGGTAAAAGGATTAGGGGACGTGTTCAACATGTGCAACCAATATTCAAAAGCAGAAGGATGTTACATCCAGGCCAGGGATATCTATGCTCAAATTGGGTCTCAGCTCGGCTTTGCACAGTCGGTCAGAAGCTTGGGAGAGATCTACTACATGCAAAGCAATTATCCCAAAGCTGAAGAATCGTACATTCAGACCCGGGACATCTACTCTCAAATTGGGGATCGCTACGGCTTTGCCCAGTCGGCCAAAAGTCTGGGAGATCTGTACAACATGCAAGGCGATTATTCCAGAGCTGAAAAATCGTACAACCACGCCCGCGAAATCTTCTCCGAAATCGGGTATCAGCTTGGCATCGCCCACTCAGTTCAAGGATTGGCAGTCATCCACTCAGCCCAGGGGGAATACGCCAAAGCTGAAGAGCTGTACCTGGAGGCCAGACAGATATATCAGAAGATTGGAAGTCTCCGCAACGTGGCTAACACACTATTACTCCTGTGCTCTCTTCATCACGCGCAGGCTCACTACGGGGACGCCGAACGTTTGATTTGTGAAGCGTCCACGTTGTACGGTGAGCTCGGTCTAGAGGAAGATGTAGCAAGGTGCGGTCAGGCGCTTATCGGAATTCGTCGGTTAATGGAAGGGTAGATAACTTGCCAATTTGTACCCAAATCCTGCGGTGTCCTACTGGCTTCCGTTACATTTTTTGGATTTTACAGAGATACTGCATTGAAACTACCTTTCTTACGAGCGAGGCGAGGTGAGAGGGCGTGACTCGGTAGTCTTGAATACTTTGTCCGCGCGAAAAGGAAAGGTGGGAGACCGAATCAAAATCGTTGGCCTCCCAGATTATTATTACAAATTTACAAAACCATCGGACTAGCTAATTACTAGGGCAGCGGGATACAAAGCGATAAACAGAGAAGGTGATGGGAGTACAGGCCGAGAGAGTTGGTGAAGGATAAGAAACCAAAGCGTTAAGGGGTATCGGATCCCGGGATAGAAAGCGGATGGGTGCAACGGTCAACGAGGATCCTGCCTCGACCCAGCACTCGCATCCTCCTTGAGGACCGGGATTGGTAGCCAAATTGATGAGGAAGGGTGAGGAATAAAGATGATATGGAGTGTTTCTAGGGTGGTGATGGGGAGATGAGTGCGATGACGTGATGCCGATAACGGTGAGTGCGAGGTGATGGAATCTAAGAGACAGGGTTGGAGAAGTCAGCTGACGATTAATTAGTGGACGAGTTCAAGGGTGAGCTCACATTATTTACTTTAGTCTGTGACGGAAATGTCCCAGAAGTTGGACTTGGGAAGCGCGAGGGCAGCACTAAGTGCGATGCGACTCCAGAGAGTGTGTCAGTTGGACGGAAGAAATGGAGTTGACCGTGCGGACTCACTCTGGTGAGGGACCTCGGGATGGGGCGAAGCCTTGGCGGGGATCGAAGGACGGGTTGGAAGACGTGTTTCCCTCGGGGCGGCGGGCGAAGGATCTCGAGATTGTCTTGCCCCATTTACGAAGTGATGAGTTGACACGTGATGTAAGGGCCCGAACTCGATCCTGAACCGGACGTGACTTGGGTTCCTCCGAAGACTGGGTGACCGTTGCGGACCACCGTGACATGAGAGCGGGGACAGGTTCAACGCTGAACGAGGGCTCAGCCTCGTCAGCAGCACTCTTGTCGTCCACTCCATCGACGGTTTGATCGGCATCGTCAATAGATCCACCAAGGGCGAGCATGTCGAAGAAGGACAGTTGCTCCTCAGTTTGCACCAAGGGCTCAGAAGGACTCGATGTTGTCAGGGCGGGCTTCCGTGACGAGAGAGGGGAAATGGGTTCAACGCCGACTGAGGGTTCAGCCTCGTCAGCAGCACTCGCATTTTCCTCTCCATCGACGCTATGATCGGCGTCGTCGATAGAGCCACCGAGGGCGAGCATGTAGAGGAAAGTCGTTTGGTCTTCGGTTTCACCCGAGAGCCCAAAAGGACTAGATGTCGACAGTGTTTCGCTCTGGACATGCGCGTTTTGTGCCTCGGTTTCTCCCTGCGGCGACGAAGCATTAGTAAGTTCAGGGTTACGCATATAACCGAACTCCCGGATTGAACTCACCTCAGTCAGGCTCATGAAGAGTTCCGAGTCCGTCCGCTTCGAACGACGCAAGTAAGCCGCGGAGCCGTCGCGTTGACCCGTTTCAGGTCTGAAGGGCCGAGAATAATTCTTGACCGGAGGGGGCTTCGCGAGGGTGGCGGGCTCTTGGAAAGCGAGGCAAGGAGTATCGCCTTCGGATGTCGCGTTTGCGAGCTCATGATGGTGTGGCACCGGTTGGGAATTATCCGGGTTCATTCCCAGACTCCTGGCGTATATGTGGCTCTGGGAATAATAATAAATTCGGATGATTAGTGACTGGAAGGCGTGGCTAATTGGAGTTGAATCGTACCGGAGAGGGTCGAGTAGTGGATCGAGGACTGGGTGGAGTTACGATGATAACTATATTGCAGGGCTCGAAGCGCAGGATAGTGGTGGGTGGGGTAGGTGCAGCGGGTAACGAGGGTTCACTCTCATCATCTCCAGCACTCATAAACCTTTCCGTACCCTGTGGACGATGAAGAAGACGGGGTGTCAGTAGATATACGCTTTTGGATCATGAACTTCACGTACCAAGAACGCTTCGGCCGTAGACTGTATACATGGCGTGATTGCTTTGATATCCCATTCGTAAGACGTTGAATGCAAGGGTAGGGTCGTTGCGACAGGTGCAGCGGCTGAGGATGAATCCTCTTGACCAGCCCTCTGGATGCTATCCCTATCAACGGTCAGCTCGTCGTGCTCGGGTGACGTAGTAAGACCGAGGGCATTCATTGCAGGAGGAGGCTCCTGGTTGGCGGGCTCAAAGGAGGGTTGGTGAGCTCGAAGAGTTTGTGACCGCAGTTGGCGTCTTCGAGCCTTGACGATATCCGCTTCGTTCAAGCACGCCCTAAACTCATCACTTTCGAGTCGAGACAAAGCATACAACGACTCAGGGGTCCATGTCGGATCGAGTTCTCGGCTCGGACTTTGCTCAGACCTCTCGATGAACCTGAACGGGTCTGGAGAAGGAACGGACGGGAAGTGCTGGAACGAAACAGCCTTGACAGCTTCACCGGCATTCGCTTCAGCATCGGAGGGTGGGACGTAGCACTCAGTTGAACCAATGGCACCGAGTGCGTCCGCTCTGGGAACAGCAGAGCAAGCATAGTCACATTTCGATATCAAGTCCGAGACTGGACTATCATGTAACGAACTACTCGAGCTTTCCGCGTGAGTCGTGAGGCGGGGCGAAGGGTCCTGGAGATGATCCATGTCCGAATAGTCAGTAACTGGAGGTTCAATCACGCCTGAATCATACCTGTGAGGGACTATACGTAGTCGGTCGACGCGGAGGTGTGCCCTGAGACCAATGTGCATCAGTGGATGAATATCGGGCAGACTGAAGAGAGAACGCACTAAAGGGCGGGGTGATGATATTTGATAGGGCAGGTTGCGTTCATGGTGGTTCGGTTCGTGACACCGGTTCTAGTGTTGAGCAGAGTAAGAAGTGGTCCAGGTTGGGATGAACCTCGTGCGGCACTCACGTTGGTCGGCACGTTCGTGCCTCTCGATATCTCGGGGCCCGTGGATTCATGGCCTCTCCGGCGAGAGAGCCGGGCTTTGATGCGTGCCCAGGTGCGGTTCGAGGCCGGGCTCGACGGCGATGGCTGGTCCTCCTTGGGAGAAAGTCGTCTTGCCCAATGACCGGGAAGAGCCATGGTGATCCGGTATTCGAGCAGAGAAAGCGGAGGGATGGAAGAAAGGAGGTGTGGGTAGAGGGGAGCAGTGGACCAGATGAAAACTGGATCCAAGTGAAGAGCGCGATGGACGGAGGTGTGAGGGCTCAGCGAGGGAAGGGCAAGGGTAAGAGAAAGGGCTCCTCTCTTCCTGAGATGGAATAGGTGAAGGGTGAGTACTCGAAGGGAGCTGAGGGAAGGGAAAGGGGGGAGGATGTGGAAGAGAGGGTAGTCTAAGGAAAATGAAGCGCGTCGAGTGTTTGGGAATGTTTGCGGTCGCTGACGTCAGAGGGCAACGCAGAGGGCAACATATGAGAATCGAGGACGTGATAAGCAAGGAACTAGTGATATGATACAGAGGACGAGGTACGAAGGCGAAGATAAAGTATCATGCCATGTCGACGGTGAGAGCAACTGGGGAGGCACCAAGGTGTCGCTCATGGTGAAGGTCGAGCGTTGGGTTGGGCCGCGGTTCCACGCTCACTTGAAATCGACTTTGGCTGATGCTTCCTCCGCAAAGGTTTATACCTCGACCCCTGCCTCTGGAGTGGTGGCGGTGGCGACCAGCGTGGCTGTTTCGTGAGGTGCGACCGTGAAGGGTCGTCGTCAGAGCTGTCGCCCTTCTCCCGAAGGCTTCACGCGAACCTTCGAAGGTGGACGAGATGCTCGGCGTGGCATAGTCGTAGTAGGACGGCGAGAACACGCTTGCAGCCGCAAGAGATGCGATGCGCAGCGATGACGGGACGCATCGTAGCTTGTTTGGCTTGTCTGCCAGGACTGGAATCCGTAGACTGATGTGGAATGGATTTGTTGTTGTTCACTTCGCGAGCGAAAACCGGCGTACTCGGAAAGATTGCGGTCGGTTGAGGAAATGCTGGCGAGTAAAGGTTGATGTCTTCAGTATTCGAGGAAGCCGGCTACAGCAACGTCCAGCCAGCGCTAGCAAGGTGCAGGGCGAGATTGGGAGCCCATCGTAGAATGTCTTGTAGACGTGGTGGAGTCTTGTCCGAAAATGGTGGGCGACCAATGCCCATGGCCTGCATATGAATGAAACTTGAGTTCCGCCCTAGTAGCGAGAGAAGTACATAAATCTTACCTTACTGCAAGGGGTGCTGAAGGCCGAGCTAAGAGATGGCGCGCTACGCAACTCTGGCATCTCGGGTGGCCAGCAGGCGAGGACCGGTCATGACATGCGTAGCGAGGGATTTGGGAAGAGGTCGTTTCTTCCATCGACGGACAGGAAGTTGACGGTATCAGCCGCGGTATGGCAAGGGTAACTGTTGATGGGCGCGTTTGCAATGGGCGACAGCGGAATGACCACCGGCGGCTTGGGCGAAGGCGACGGGTATGCGGTCATTGAACAGGGCGAACGGTGTGGAGGGCGGAGGATGGCGAGGCGGTTAGGTCCCTGGTTATAATTAAGTAACGCTGTGCCACTGACGAAAAAAAAATGGGCGATTTGTTAAAACTCGTTGGGACCGAGCGGACGCAGACGCACGGGATCCTGGAAATGCCTGCCGGTTTTAATTGCTGGTATGTCAATAGCGGAGGAGCGTTCGACAAGTGCTTTGGTGGAGAGGGTTGGGAGGGCGTCGGTGGCATCGGTTAGAATGGGCGTATGATATCAGTTCAGGTCGGCGGGCGAACAAATGAAGGTCTGACCAGACATACCTCATTCCATGGCTATGCCTGTTACAAAGGTAGAAGAGTCAAATCACTCCATAATAACCGTGCCACTCAGGGGGCGATGGCGAGGATGCAGTGGCGAGGTGGCGTGTCGCCCTGATGGTCCAAGCCTAGGTTCATCGACAATGTTAGGTGAAGACGAGTAAACGACCGTGGTGAGGTTCGTCGTTCGGTGTTTGAGTTATAAGATGTAGATGCTGAGGCCGAGTCGAGAAGATGAGATACAAGAGTGCAGACAGCTTGCGAGAGGGACTAGAGGGGGAGGCTTGGGGACTGGAGAATCGAGATTGGTCGAGATTGCAACGCAGGCGGACCTTGAAGTTGTCCGTTCACACGCCGCCACCGGTCAACCGTCCGCACTTCGCACCTCAGCCCAAATTCGTCACCATACCAGGGCTCACATCTATTGCATTAGATTTTACAGCTTTGCAGGATTTTCAGTGTCCCCCCGCATTTCTTGCACAGGGCCTCTTTCTCTTCCGAAAGTGTCCAGTGACCCAGAACCGTGCCCGCCTGGCCCAGTATCCTATCGGAGGTATCGGAGCGGAGGAATCAGAAGATTTCACAGTGTCACAAAGCACGCGGAGAGTTGCTGGTTGAACTTGTACCCGCTTGAGAATGCGGTGGTCGCAATCGGAGACTTTCGGGAGATTTGAACGAGAATGGCGGCCCCTTCCGGCGCATGACGAAACCGCATCCGAACCAATGCACAGCCATCGCGCGACAACGCCTTGCTCGTGATCTCCTTATCCGCTGGGAAAACCAATCGGAAACAAAGCGAGAATGATCTGTCCTCTTGGCAGAACTACCTGTGGCATGTGATATGTTGAGTGGCGAGAAAATGCCTCATTGTTAGCGATGCTACTGTATTCGAGATGGTGTGCCATAATAGTACTATAAAACCAATTCGTCCCAAAACCACTCTCGCGATCCTTAGACAACCACATCACACACACCTCCCCCCAGCCAAAAAATCCCACCAGATCTCGACGCGTATTGTACCTCATTTTGGTCAATCCAGATACTGCGATGGAAGGCAGAAATCACCTTGCCGATCGCGATGCCGGCATTCCACGTTCCGTCGGGGCAGGTCCGAGTGATTCCACAAGCGGCTTCAAGCCAAGCACTAAATTAGTGCGTCTCGTCCGAGCTTTGGATACTGACTTTGGTTATCAATCGATTCACGCGCTTGTAGAGGGACAGAATTGAGAGGCTCGCACCCTACAGAATCAACCCTTCCTCTATTACGTTTATGGAAGACGCCCGCGAGTCCTGTGGAGGGCATGCGACAGTTTCACCAGGGTGGATGGATATACAAGGGGTAGATATGAGGGATATGGAGAAACGGGCGTCGGCTAAAAGATTGGATCTTGAGGCGAGGGATTGGTTTCTCAATAGGAGGAGGGAAAGGATGAAGTTGTGGCGGGGAATGGTAAGAACCATCTCTTCTCTCTTCGACCCAAGTATTGAACTGCACTCCACAGAACATAGCGGTAAAGAGAATGAGAATCGCAGACGATGTGGATTTGGAACGGGTGTTAGGGGTGAGAATGTCTCAACTAATTGAGTCGAGGTTTCATACCGTGCTCAACGGCATAACTGCAGTTGGCAATTAGGGAAGCCGAATTTCTAGCCGAGCTCCACCACCCAAACATCGTCGATCTCGAAGGGTTTGCAGAGGATTTATCCAAGAGCATTGTTTGGCTTGTGTTTCCGTGGGCCTACTATGGAAATTTGAAGGACTTTGTTGGCTCCCAAAATTGGGAAATTCCGGAACGAATCTCGCTGGTAAGATCAATACCCCCGTCCTAAACTCAAGCCTAAGGTGTTGTGTTCCAGATTAACGATGTCATCCAAGGATTGGCATATCTTCATAATCAAGAACCACCCATATGCCATGGCGACCTTAAATCGGTACGTTCGAGTGATAAATATACCGTGCTTGTGAAACTGAATCCTAAATAATGCAGCTCAATGTGTTAGTTGATGGGAGTTGCCACGCGAAGATTACCGACTTCGGGTCCGCGCGCCGTCTCCCAAAGCGTGATCTCAGTATGGGGATTCATCAGGTTGAAAGGCAACCTCAGTCAATAAAGCCTCTGAGCGTGACCTTCTGCGCCTCCACTAATACCATAACCTTGACCCACAACAATTATACCATCCGCTGGGCCGCACCAGAGCTACTTAATGAAGACGAGCTCAGCCTTTGGAGTGATATTTGGGCATTGGGGTGGATAGCCTATGAGGTACATGTGCACTTACTTAGCTCTGGAAGGATTCGCGGTGTAAGCTCACGAACGAGCTCTGAAATAGGTTATGACCAACTTCCTCCCATTCCAAGATGCCTCATCAGATGCAGTTGTCATCGAACGCGTCCTTGCGGGGAAGCTCCCATCACTCGCTGATAACGCTCATCTATCACTTCTTCACGAGCTTTGCGCCCTTATGAATATGTGTTGGAAGATTAATCCGGCAGAAAGACCAACGGCTAATTTTTGCTTAGAGTTTATCCGTCAGATGGTGAGCAAACGCGCCGCTTGGGATTTGGACAGCAAATGACCTCTCAGTGGATAGCCAATGTTTACTCCTGGGATGGGCGATTACGGAAGATTTCTCAATCGTCAGCGTCTAACCGAGTTAGGGCGTATGTATCAATCCAGGGGCAAATATGCAAGGGCGTCTCGCTTCTTCGTCAAGGCCCTTGAGGAGAGGAGAGGGAACGACGACCCGCAACAGTTACTATCAAGTGTGCGTGAACTTGTGCAAGTACATCGGCTTCGAAAGGAGTACAGGCAGGCAATTACTCTTCACTCCAGTCTATGGAAAATCTATGCCGAGTGCATGGAGAAATACCCTGAAGAGATAGCCAACAGCCTGCGCGATCTCGTTAAACTACGTCGACTTCGAAATCGGTATAAGCCTTACAACCACCACTTCAGGTTTCAGTACATACTTGCAGAAGAATCCGTGGCCAGCTCACTATGCACTATCGCTCAACAGCATAGTATTCGAGATGAATACGACGAGGCCGTTCCGTTCTATTCTCTGGCCTTCAGGATCTGGACCGACGTCGGCAATGTAGAGGACAGACGTTTGCCTCTTTCAGGTCTTGCTGCAGCTTTTCGGCACCGAGGCGAGTATGAAAAGGCCATCTCGCTCTACTCTAAAGCCTTGAGGCTCTGTATAAGTTTCGGCGAGAGAGAGGGCAGAGCCGCAGTTCTATGTGGTCTCGCGGATGTGCATCGGCTGCGAGGCAAGTACTGCAAGGCCATCTCGCTGTACTCGCGAGCCTTTAGAATTTGGACCAACCTCGGCCATAGGGAGTGTAGAGCCTCAGCTATGCGTGGTCTCGCTGATGTACATCGGCAACGAGGCGAGTACGACGAGGCTATCCCACTTTACCGCGACATCTTGAGCACCTGGATGACCTTCTGGCGCAGAAGACTCCCTTACATATCCTTCTTCAGTTTATCCGGCGTAAACTCGTCCCTAGGCGAGTACGAATGGGACATGTCCGAGGGCCCAGGTACGAAGTGTGCAGCCTCAGCGTGCTATGGTCTCGCGGACGTTTTTCGGCTTCGAGCTGAGTACGACAAGGCCATCGTCTTCTACTCCCAGGCCTTGCAAATGTGGACCGACCTCGGTGCCGGGCAAGCCAGAACCTTAGCCTTGGCAGGTCTCGCGGATGTGCGTCGGCAACAAGGAGAGTACGACAAGGCCATTCCACTCTACTCCGAGGCTCTAGAGGTCCGAACCAACTTCTACGACAGGAAAGGCAGAGCCTCGGCTCTATGGGGCCTTGCTGAAGTGCATCGACTCCGGGAAGACTATGATAGTGCTAAAATGCTCTATTCGCAAGCCTTAGAGATCTGGACCAACCTCGATGACGGGAAGGGCAGAGCTGAGGCTCTGTTCAGTCTCGCGGATGTGCATCGACTTCGAGGAGAGTATGACCAGGCCATACCGCTATACTGGGAGGTCTTGGGACTTCAGACCGATCTTGGCGATAGAAAGGGCGGAGCGTTAGCTCTGTGTGGTCTCGCCAATGTTCATCGGCAACGAGGAGAGTACAACTGCTCCATCTTCCTCTACTCTCAGGCCCTGAAGCTCCGTACCGACCTTGGCAACAGCGAAGACAGAGCCTTAGCTCTGTGGGGTCTGGCTGATGCACATCAGCATCGAGGAGAGTGCGACAGGGCCACCCCCCTATACCTCGAGGCCTTGGAAATCTGGACCGATATTGGCGATAGAAAGGGCAGAGCCAAAGCACTTTGTGGCCTCTCTTCTGTGCATCTGCATAGAGGCGAATACGATGAAGTCATCCCTCTCTGCTCCGAGGTCTTGGAAATACGGACCGAACTCGGCGACAGAAAGGGCAGAGCCGAAGCTCTGTGGGATCTTGCTGAGGCTCATAGGCTTCAAGGTGACGACGAAGAAGCCCTCAGGCTTTCCGCTGAGGCCTTGAAGATCCGCGCTGACTTTGGCGACACAGAAAAAGCCTCTAAAGTCGCTGGGCGAATCGGTAATAAGGAGACTACTATGGCCGCGGCTTGAAGGGCTCAGTCATTGCATGTCATTTGCTCCAGCCGCAGGCCTATGCGACCATCTGATGGAACGAAGAGATTCTCGCTTGACTATATGATCAACAACGTAACTACCCCGCTCTGGAACAAGACGTCTGTCGCCAATGTCCCGCCACATAACTGGCTTATAGATCAGATTAAGCTTGTGTGCATAATAAATTTGTAGCCTATTCCTATTTTCGATAATCTGTCCAGACTGTCGACGCGTCTGAGTCTCTCTCGTAGACCGTGTTTTGAACACAATCGACCCAACGAATCTCGAACTTCCCAGGGCCCGCAAATGCTTGCAATGCAACTGCCAAGTTCTGGACTCCGATATGACGACCTTGCAATTCATTTCACTCAGCGTCATCGATCCAGAATACTTATCCGTCTCGCTACGCGGCTGTCTTAACAGCTCCATGAAGAAACAAGGCAAAATCCGCAAAGGTCGAGAGAAGCAAAGGGTTGAAGCGAGAAGAAAAAACTATTGGATCTAAGGCTAGTATCGCCTTTGGCGCGTTGGTGTATGTTCCATGGGCTCCTCACAAAAAATAGGGATAGATGTGACGAGGTAGCTCGGTAGTGTCGAATGTTCGGGCACTCAAAAACGAAGGTGGGGAGGGGGGCGAGACTGACGGAGAATTACCGGCTTCCTAGATTATGATTACAAATTGACAAAACCTTGGACCAGCCGACCATCAACTGGAGGTGACAGAATAAAAAAAATAAAAACAGGAGACTGAATGTAATAGACGTCGTAAGAATCTGTGAACGAAGCGAAAGATGATAGTATTAAGGGGAATTAGACCCGGGTATTCTAAAGCGGATGGTTTCAACGGTCGACGAATGCTTTGCGCGCGCCAAGGAAGGGGGTGATCGGAGACCGAATGAAAATCGTCGGCCTCCCAGATTATTATTACAAATTTACAAGAACCATCCGACTAGCCGATTACTAGGAAACAGAATACAAAGCAATGGACAGAGAAACTGAGGGTAGTACAGGTTGAGAGAGTGGGTGAAGGACGAGAAACCAAAGCATTAAGAGGTATATGGTCCTGGTATACTGTATAAAGCGAATGGGTGCAACGGCCAACGAGGATCCTGCCTCGACCCAGCACTCGCATTCTCCTTGAGGACCGGGGTTGAGAACCAATGTAACGAGGAAGGGTGAGGAATAAAAAGATGGAATGGAGTCTTTCTAGGGTGGTGATGGGGAGATGACTCCGATGACGTGATGCGGATGATTGGGAGTCCGAAGGGGAAGTAATCTAAGAGAGAGGCTTGGAGGAGTCAGCTGATAATGAATTGGTGGACGATGTGAGCGATAAGCTCACATTATCTCCTCTAACCTGTAATGGAAATGTTCCAGACGTTGGACTTGGGAAGCGCGAGGGCATCACTAAATCGGATGCAACTGCAGAGAGTGTGTCAGTTGGACGGAAGAAATGGTGTTGATCGTGCAGACTCACTCTAGTAAGGGTCCTCGGGATGGGACGAAGCCTTGGCGGGCATCGAAGGACGGGCCGGAAGGCGTGTTTCCCTCGGGGCAGCGGACAAAGGACCTCGACACTGCCTTGCCCCATTTGCGAAGTGATGAGCTGACACGTGATGTCAGGGCGCGAAGTCGATACTGGACCGGACGTGGCATGGGTTCCTCCGAAGACTGGGTGACCGTTGCGGACCACCGTGACATGAGAGCGGGGACAGGTTCAACGCTGAACGAGGGGTCAGCCTCGTCAACAGCACTCTGGTCGTCCACTCCATCGACGGTTTGATCGGCGTCGTCATTAGTTCCACCGAGGGCGAGCATGTCGAAGAAGGACAGTTGCTCCTCAGTTTCAACCAAGGGCTCAGAAGGACTCGATATTGTCAGGGCGGGCTTCCGTGACGAGAGAGGGGAAACGGGTTCAACGCCGATTGAGGGTTCAGCCTCGTCAGCAGCACTCGCATTTTCCTCTCCGTCGACGCTCTGATCCGCGTCGTCGATGGAGCCACCGAGGGCGAGCATGTCGAGGAAAGTCAACTGGTCTTCGGTTTCACCCGAGAGGCCAGAAGGATTGGATGCTGACAGCGTTTCTTTCTTGGCATGCGCGTTTTGCGCCTCGGTCTCTCCCTGCGACGATGAAGCATCAGTCAGTTCAGGGTTGTGGGTATGGCTGAACTTTTGGGTCGTACTCACCTGGGTCAAACTCATGAAGAGTTCCGAGTCCGTCCTCTCCGAAGGACGCACGGACGCCGCGGAGCCGACACCTTCATCCGTGGGGGGTCTGAAGGGCCGAGAGTAATTCTTGACGGGAGGGCGGTTCTCTGGGATGGCAGGCTCTTGGAACGCGACGCAAGGAGTATCGCCTTCGGGTGTCGCGTTTGCGACTTCAGGATGGTGCGACACCGGTTGGGAATCATCCGGGTCTGTCCCCAGACTCCTGGCGTATACGGGGCTCTGGAGATAGTAGAACATTCGGAGGATTAGTGAGTGGACGACGTGGCTGATTAAAAGTGAATCGTACCAGAGCGAGTCGAGTCGTGGGTGGAGAAGTGGGTGGAGAAGTGGGTGGAGTAACCACGATAACTATTTTGCAAGGCTCGAAGCGGAGGACAGCGGTAGATGGGGTAGGTGCAGCGGGTAATGAGGATTTACTCTCATCATCTCCAGCACTCTGGATCCATTCCATACCCTATGGATGATGGAGAAGACGGGGGGTCAGTAGATGTACGCTTTGGATCATGAACTTCACGTACCAAGGACTCTTCGGCCGCAGACTGTGTACATGGTGTGATCGCTTTGATGACCCATTCGTAAGGCGTTGAATTCAGGTGAGGGGTTGCGACAGGTGCAGCGGCTGAGGATGAATCCTCTTGACCAGCACTCTGGGCGCTATCCTTATCAACGGTCAGACCGTCGTGCTCGGGTGAAGTAATGAGACCGAGCGCATTCGTCTCAGGAGGAACCTCCTCGTTGGCGGGCTCAAAGGAAGCTCGGTGAGCTCGAAGAGCTTGTACCCGCAGGCCGCGCCTTCGGGCCTTGACGATGCCCGCTTCCTTTAGGCACGCCCTAAACTCATCACTCTCGAGTCGAGACAAAGCATACAACGACTCAGGGGTCCATGGAGACGCGAGCTCTCGACTCGGACTTTGCTCAAACCTCTCGATGAACCTGAACGGGTCTGGAGAGGGTACGGACGGGAAGTGCTGCAACGAAACAGCCTTGACAGCTTCACCGGCATTCGCTTCAGCATCGAAGAGTGGGACGTAGCACTCAGTTGGACCGATGGCACCGAGTGCGTCTGCTCTTGGAACACTAGAGCAAGCATAGTCACATTTCGATATCAAGTCCGAGACTGGACTATCATGTAACGAACTACTCGAGCTTTCCGTGTGAGGCGTAAGGAGAAGTGGAGGGTCCTGGAGATGATACATGTCCGAATAGTCAGTAACTGGAGGTTCGATAACGACTGAATCATACCTGTGAGGGACTATACGTAGCCGGTCGACGCAGAGGTGTGACCTGAGTCCACAGTACATCAGTGGAGGGATATCGGGTAGACTGGAGAGAGAACGCACTAAAGGGCGGGGTGATGATATTTGGTAGGGAAGGATGCGGTCACGGTGACTCGGTTCGAGACACAGGTCCTAGTGTTGAGCGAGTAAGAAGCGGTCTAGGTTGGGATGAACCTCGTGCGGCACTCACGTTGGTCGGCACGTTCGCGCCTCTAGTGATCTCGGGGTCCGTGGCTTTCCGGTGTCTCCGGCGAGAGATCTTGGCTTTGATACGAGCCCAGGTGCTGTTCGAGACCGGGCTCGACGGCGAGGGCTGGTCCTCCTTAGGCGAAAATCTTCTTGCCCAACGACCAGAAAGAGTCATGGTGATCTGGTATACGAGCAGAGAAACCTGGGGGGCGGAGAAAAGTGGGTGTGGGTAGAGGGGAGCAGTTGGACCAGATCGAAACTGGATCCAAGTGAAGAGCACGAAGGACAGACGAGGTGGGAGTGCTCGGCGTGCAGGGGGCAGGGCAGGAACAAGCGTTGTTCTCTCTTCCTGCAGTGGACTGGAAGAAGGTTGATACTCGAGGAGAGCTGGTGGAAGGAAAAGGGAGGAGGATGTGGAAGAGAGTGGTCTAAGGAAAGTGAAGGGCGGCGAGTGTTTGGGAATGTTTTGCGGTCGGCTGACGTCAGAGAGTAACGTACAGGGCAACATACGGGGATCGAGGATGTGATAAGCACGGAACTGGGCGATATGATACAGAGGACGAGTTACCAAGGCGAAGGCGAAGTGTCATGAGATGTTGACGGTGAGAGCAACTTGGAGTGACTCCAAGTGTCGCTGGAGGTGAAAGGTCGTGCGTTGTGCTGGGCTGCTCCCTTGAGGTGGACTTCGGCTGAGGCTTCCTCCCAAAGGTTTATACCTTGATCTTTGCCTCTGCAGTGGTGGCGGTGGCGACAAGCTTGGCTGTTTCGTGAGGTCTGAGCGTGAAGGGTCGTCGTCGTCGCAAGTCGCCCTTCTTCGGGAGGCTTCATGCGAAGCATTGAAGATGGACGAGATGTTCAACGTTGAATAGCGGTGGTAGAAAGGCGACGAAACACGCTTGCAGTTGCTAGAGCTGCGACGTGGAACGGTGATGGGGTGTATCGCAGCTTGCTTGTTTGGCCTGCTAGGATTGGAGTCTGTAGACCGATGTGGAATGAAGCCACTGTTGCTGATTTCGCGAGCGAGAAATCGGCACTCTCGGAGAGACGGCGGTAGATTGAGGAATACTGGCGTGCAAAGGTTCGCGAGGTTGAGGTCGAGAGGGTGATGGATGGCGTCTTCGATACCCGAGGAAGCTGACGGCAGCACCTGCAACGGTGATTGCAACGGGCCTGTGTGCTCCCAACGTTGAGCGAGGTATTGAATACGGCCGTCGCCGGAGACTGGAGGAGGGCGACGGGGAAGGGAAGTAGCCTCGATGAGTCATGCTGTTCGTCGGACGTCCAGCCAGGGCTAGCAAGGAGCAGGACGGGATTTGGGAGCCCGTTGGAGAAGGTGTTTTAGACGTGGTGGAGTCGTGGCTGAAGATGTTCGGCGACCACTGCCCATGGCCTGCATAGATATGAAACCTGAGTTCCGCCCTGGCGAGGACCGGTCACGAATGCGCGGCAGCATGCGTAACGCGAGACTTGGGAAGAGGTCCTTTTTGCTGTAGACCCACTGGTAGTTGACGTTATCAGCCGCGGTAGGGCGAGGGTAACTATTGACGGGCGTGTTTGCAATGGGCGAGAGCGGGATGACCGACGGCGGCTTGGGCGAAGGCGACTGGTATGGGGTCATTCAACAGGGCGAGCGGTGTAGAGGGAAGCCAATGTCGAGGCAGTTCGGGCAATTAGAATCCTGAAAAGAAAGAAAAAAGACGGGCGATTAGACAAAAACTCGTTGCGACCGAGCAGACGCCGACGCACGGGATCCTGAACAATGCCTGCCGGTTTTTGATTGCTGGTATGAAAATATTGGTGGAGGAGCGTTCGACAAGCATTCTGGTGGAGAGGGTTGCGAGGGCGTCGAGGGGATCGGTAAGAGTGGGCGTAGGAGATTAGTTCAGGTCAGCGGGCGAACAACTGAAGGTGACCAGACATACCCCGTTCCGTGGTTATGCCTGTTACAAAGGTAGAAGAGTTGAATCACTCCATAGGTTCCGTGCCACTTAGAGGACGGTGGCGAGGGCGCAGCGGCGAGGTGGCGTGTCGTCCTGATGGTCCATGCCTAGTAGGTTCATCGACAATGCTGGTTGAAGACGAGTGAACGGCCGTGGTGAGGTTTGTCGTTCGGTGTTTCAGATATAACAGGTGGATGCTGAGAACTGTCCATTCGAGAGGGATGAGATAACAGTTTGCAAGAGGAACTAGAGGGGGAGGCTGGGGCGAGAGAATCGAAATTGGTCGAGATTGAAACGCTGGCGGACCTTGAATCTGTCCGTTCACACGCCACCAATAGTCAACCGTCCGCACTTCGCACCCCGCCCCAAGTTCGTCATACGTTCTAAACAACCGATTCAAGTTGTTTCGCATCTTGTGAGGAGTGTATCGATTACGTTGCTTGCTTCTCCTGAGTTTGGTGAGACATGCAGAATTCTTCGGTGTCCTCAGTCACGTGAGCGGAATCTCATTTTGGACAAGAGTGGACCTCAGCACTCATGGCCTGATTGGTTCGGCTGAGATTGTTGATCGAAATGTCGGTAGCGGATGGAGTGAGAGTGCTGGCGCGGAGGAGGAATCCCTCGTCGCTACATGTTGCACCGGCTCCATCCACTTGCGTTTCGCGTCCGGAGAACGACCAAGTGGTCATAGAGATCACGCCTCCAAGTCCTCCCATTACGATGAGATCTCCGGTCGGTTCCTCCTTCGGTCAACTTGATAAATTCACTCACGATTCGGATGCTTTAGTATTCGCAGCGCAACCGATGCATGAACAGTACGATGGCCAACCCCGACAACTCGCACCTCGCACTGCCCGATCCTCGGCGTTCAAGGTCCTCGACTAAATCCGACCGTCGCGGCTCCGTCTCGGGAGGAGCTGGCATACTTCTTGCCACGCGCTTCGCGGACAACCCCTCCTCGCCGCTCACAATCGAAGGGAATAAAGACCTTGGCGCGTATTGTATGGAATCCAATTGGCCCTCCAACCGCTCGCTCTCAAATGTGGTCACGGGCTCTGTTGAAGTAGGTACAATTTTACAGCTTGTTCGTGTACATACCGCTTAACTGTTACCGCTTCACCGCGCAGAGAGGCAACGATTTACTCTCAACGTCTCATCAACTGCAAAGCCCTCATACGTTCGCGCCTTCAAGTACCCTCGCCGACCAATTCCTTTCCCCTGCAACGATCGACGTCCCCCGCACGTCTGGTATGACCGGAAACGACTCCCGCGTCGTCGATCGAGAGTATGCGAGTGCTGGTGCCAAAACCGAGCCCTTGTCGTTCGATGCACCCATCCTTCCAACGGATAGGCCGCTCCGGAAGGCCAGACAGTCGAAGGGTCTTGCATGAGGACGCGTGCTTTATCAAATCCGTCGACAAGCTCACGCAGTAGGATCATGCATTGCCTCGTCAATCCGGGAATGGGGTAATGCGGCGTCAAGGTTATTGACGGTTCAACGTCGCCCAAAGGTTGCATCAAGCCCACGTCCAACCCATACTTCGATCCATATTTCGAAGGATACATCCCTCAACGAGGACCATCTCCAGAGTAAGTTCATATGGATAAACACTTTTGTCAGTGAAAACTGACCCGCTCTTTGCAGTCCCGTCCAACCTGGAGCCAACGTCCTCCCTCCCCAGCCTAGCATCGGGGAAGTTTACTCCAAACTAGACTGAACAATGTAAGCTCAAGGTTTGGAGCCCTCCGAGAACTATCCGCCAACTGACTCCTCCATACCCTTCTCTTAGATTCCATTCACTCGCACTCGCAATCTCAATCACCAGCAGCACTTCAACGCCTCCATCCCCCTATTATCACTTCCATAGAGTCATTCCACTCCATCCATTTTATTTCCGGTTCTTCCGCATTTTCTTTGTACTCAATCCAGTCTTTAAGGAGGATGTGAATGCTGGGTCGAGGCAGGATCCTCGTCGACCGTTGCACCCATCCACGTTATATCCCGGAACCCAATACCCCGTGACACTTTTGGTTCTTGTCCTTCACCAAGTCCCCCGGCATGTATTACCTTCAGGTTCCCTTCTTATTGCTTTGTATGCCGTTGCCCCATTAATTGGCTAGTACAATGAGTTTGTAATGTTGTGATAATAATTTTTTTGGAGGCCGATCATTCTCTGTCGGTCTCCTCCACCACCTTGTCAAGCACTGAAACAGTCAAAACTACCGGGTCACCTCTCGTCGCGTTGTCCGTTGTCGTGTCTGAAGACTGTCGAGTCCGCCAGGGGATCTCTATGTGCCAAATCCAACGACTCTCAAGACTTCATCAAAGGTTTTCGGAGCGAGGGTGCCGAGAGGAGGAACAAGACGCGTCGGCATGTGACGGAAAAATGAATGTATGCCAAAGGTTCCCCCCGTCCTCCCAGACCCACAGCTCCACAGCGTCCTCATCTTTCGTTATTAAGAATGATCTCGCCCGCTCACGAAAGCAGCTCGATGAGAAGTCTACTGCTCTTGAATCACGTCAACCACCCACGGGAGAACAACGCCTGGAGATGAGAAACCTACCACGGTTGAAGGGAGAGCAGAGATAAGACAAAGCACTATTCGATCTCACCACAAGCAGAGCCGCAAGCAGTTATAAATGCGTCAAGTAGTTGAAAATTCACGTATGAAGTACATCACATCTATTATACTGTGGTGTGGATAATGGTCAACGTCTCATCCAACCCAGAATGACGTCCCACCAAAACCTCATGCGGTCCTGTCCTCGATTAATCGACGAAGTTCAGCCGCCTTCTCCAGGACAATAGCTTCATTAGAGTGTCCGATCTGCTTATAGACTACAGCAGCCTGTTCGTAATGATGGATCGCATTCTTGTAGTGATGTTGGTCGTGATGCACGCGGGCCATGTCTTTCAGAATAAAGGCTTTCCCATTTTTGTCGCCGACCTCGATAGCGAGTATCAGGGCATCGGAAAGGAGCTTCATGGCATGGCTGTACTCCTTTCGATGGCGATGCACGCTAGCGAGACCGCAAAGAGCCAAGCTACTCCCCTCTCTGGCGCCAACGTTGGTGTGGATCTGTAGGCACTCGGAGTATAACTTGACGGCCTGGTCGTACTCGTCTCGCATGAGATGCACTTCGGCGAGACCGTATAGAGCGGAGGCTCTCCCGCCCTTGTCATCGGTATTGGTGTGGATTTGTAGGCACTCGGAGTAGAGCTTGACGGCCTGGTCATACTCGTCTCGCTTGCGATGCATCTCAGCGAGACCCCATAGAGCGCCGGCTCTCCCTCGATTGTCCGCAAGGTCGGCAAGAATATTTAGCACCTCAGAGTAGGACGTTTCAGCCTGGCTGTACTGCTGCTGGAACCGCTGTGTTTCGGCGACCTCGAACAGTGCCATGGCTTTTCCTCTAATCTCGGCGAGATCTGAGTAGACACTAAAAGCCCTGGCGAAGTATTTTTCCGCGCTCGAATAGTCGCTCTGTCTTCGATACATACGCCCAAGCTGAATCAGAAGCCTCGCGGAGTCTCGGGTCTGATTCTCCGCGTCTGCTGGGCGTCGTGGCCTTGGAATGATCTTCGGCTGTACCAAGAACGGTTCAGTTGCATGTCAATGATCGTAGACCAGTATTCCTCACGATCCAGCGTAGTGCCTTGCGACAGTCTTCAGCTGTGGGTCGCTTGCCGGGATCGACACTCCAGCAATGTCCCACAAGGGAGCAAAGTGCTTGTATCAACACCATCCGGGCATCGGAGGAGATTGAAGGGAGATTCCCTGTTACGATCCGCGTGATAACATTAAAGACGCCTTTGACATCTTGAAATGGGATCGAGCTCGTTATGACCTATTCCGGCGCCCATCTGTGAGTCTCGGTGTTCGCGCGACGTAGGGGTTAGCTTACCTCATAAGCTACCCATCCGAACGCCCATATGTCACAGGCAAGACTGACGCCGTCTTCCTCCAATAGCTCTGGAGCGGCCCAGCGGATTGTGTAGTGGCTGCATGTTAAGGTGATGGTATTTGTCGAAGGATCGAGTGTTGCTTCAAGGGACGGTGCGGGCTCGGATTCCTCGTTGGTTCGCTCCCTCTCCGGATTAGGACCATTGACGACGGGATGACGAGCAGAGCCAAAGTCGGTTATTATCGCGCGGCACTTTGAGTTAACTAAGACGTTGATCTGGAAAGCGTACATACATTTGGCCGTGTACACCATGCCTAAGCATCACCACTTACGGATTTCAAGTCGCCATGGCAGATGGGGGGGTTTCTGCCATGGAGATATGCCACTCCTCCTGCCACGTCATTGATCTGGGTATGGAGTCTTAGATGTGATGTGAAAGAAAGGAGCGGGACGCATACCAGTGATATTCTCTCCGGAATCTCCCAATCGTATGAGGCGACAAATTTTTTCAGGGTACCGTTCGCTTCCCAAGGGAAGACCAACCAGATCAGCCCCTTTGACACGTCTTCGACAAATCCTTCGAGCTTGATGACGTTTTCATGAGAAAGCTTGACCAAGAACTCCGCCTCCCTGATCGTCAACTGAGAAAAGTTTAGCTCCTAACCATTACACGATGGTAATAAGTCGTGCTTACACCCAACACCCGCACTGTGTCATCTTTTCTCTTCAACTTCATCTTCTTTACCGCCACGGGCTAGATTTTTGGAGTCGGCGAGTCGGTCAGCGGTCTGCTTTGGGAGCTGGGACGCTGGAATCGCGACTGACCTTCCACCACCATCCAAAAGTCTCATCATCCGACTCCTGCGTCTCGTCCTCAACTCCTTCGTTGTTCTTCTGTTTCTCTTTCTCCAAAAGGCCTTTTGAAACTATAGCATACCCTCCCTCGAAGTTGCGGTCGCGCTTCGGGAATATGAGTAAAGCGGAATCAATTCTCCATGGTGCAAGTTTTTCCAGTCTCTCTCTCTACCAGAGTACTGTTTTTGTCGGTAATGAAGACGCTGCACAAGACCGGTACACACGCACCGTGTTCGCGCTGAGCTGAACCCCAGGGGAGAAGTCCTCGTGAGGCGTGTGACCAGGGTCTGTAGTGTTGTGTTCGTCGTTCGGCATTGTACCCTTGATCACAAATACACTGAGGAGCTAAGAAGTGTGGAGCTCGAACAAGCCTTTGGAGGGCGAACGCAAGGAAGTTGTAAGAATGGGCAGGGGGCAGTGAAGAGCGACGCAACGCACGTGGTCTCCGCGCGGTTGTCCATGATCTGATGAGCGGCCGGACATCTCCGGACCGTGCCGTAGCCCGAACCAAAGATTGCGTCACTCCTTTCCCCTCACTCCTTTCCCCTCACTTCTCAACGAAACCGTCCCTACAACCCCACACGTCTGTTAGACCCATTAGCAATGAGCGACATCATGAACGAAACCATGGAAGCAAATCAACCTACCGGCACCCAAGTGGCGGGCATTGACGAAGCTGAAGAAGCTCTGGGGCGTCTCAGAATCTCTCCTGTTAGTATTATTCCACTGTATGAGTCGTTTGTTGCACTGGAGAATATTAATAATTTTTTTGTTGGCTTAGGGGGCAGTTCTAGGGTCTTTGGGGCATCTCCGGATCGACAGAGCCCGGATCGAACCAATTGAAAACCAAGCTCTCGGGAGAGGCGGGACAGCGGAGGTCGAAGCAGCAAGACTCACTCCAGCCCAATCCTCTGATTCCTCGGAGTCAAACGATATGGAGTACGTTGCAGTAAAGAAGCTGCGATTCGACGCGGAAAACCATGATGACCGAGCTCTTGCGGTGAGTCTTCATCTGCGGTCTGCTGCCAGCGCCGGGGGACTCTGACGATTTTTTTTCAAGTCATTCGCTCATGAAGTTGATCTTTTGAACAACCTCTCCCATGAGAGCGTCGTAAAGATCATCGGGTTCGTTGAAGATATAGAGCGTGGCGTTGCTTGGATGATCTTTCGTTGGGAGAAGAACGGCAACTTACGAGAGTTCGTCCGGGGTGCAAGCTGGGAGCTCCCGGAACGGGTCTCATTGGTAAGCACAGCCAATTAACCGTATGTAAATGTAGCTTTTCACTCCCAAGCTCTAGATAGACGACGTTGCAAGAGGACTGAGTTACCTTCATGGCAGGAACCCACCCATCTGTCACGGTGACATGAAATCAGTGAGTGGGATAATAGTCCCTTCTGAGCTTACTCTAAGTTTACCGAAACATAGCTCAATATCCTTGTGAACTCTGAACACCGAGCGGTGATTACAGACTTCGGTTCTGCTCGTCCAGCTGGTTCCAAGTCGACTCTCCCGGCAGAAGGAGTTGATACCGCTGAGATGACAAAGCACAAATCAGTCGACACATTAGCAACCGAATCGCTCAAGGCCGAGGTTGTCTCGTCTGGAGAGTTCATCACGATGACGGGTCCAGCCTGGACTGTTCGATGGGCAGCTCCTGAATTGTTGGCGGGAGATTTACCTGGTTTAGCCAGCGACATTTGGGCATTGGGTTGGATTTGTTGGGAGGTGCGCCCGCATGCACGGGGAGCGCGGAGCGAAAGCTAAAGGTGTTTTCCAACTACCCTAGGCTGTCACTGGAAACTTTCCTTTCGAACAGGATCACGATGTCGCGGTTATAGTGCGCATCGTGAGGGGGGACCTACCGGCCGTTAAAAGTGACGACCAACTGAGGCAAATTGGGGAACTTTGCGCTCTCATGGGGGATTGCTGGAAATTGGGTGCAATCGAGCGACCAACGGCGGCGAGATGCCAACGGGTACTCTCGTTCATGGTAGGACACTTTATACATCGCATTGAGCTAATTTGACCAGATATAATTTTAGGATCAAATAGTACCATCGCGGGGAGAAGGAAACGACTCGGATACAACACGCTCGGGTGGACTTTTACGTGCTCTTGGTCGGATCCAGTTACGGAACGATATGTTGCCGGAAGCTTGCAAGTACTTCAAGCAGTCGCTCGAGGTCTCCAAATTGGTGGGAGATGAGCGGGGCGAAGCCAAGGCGTTGGAAGGACTAGGAGATACCCACTGTGCAGGAAGCGAGTATTCCAAAGCCGAAGAATCCTATGTCCAGGCCCGCTCCATCTACTCTCGACTCGGGTCTCAAATTGGCCTCGCACAGTCACACAAACGTCTGGGAGACGTGTACCGCATGCGAAGCGAGTATTCCGCAGCTGAGAAATCATATATGGAGGCCCGGGACATCTTCTCCCAAGTCGGGGCTGAGCTTGGCTTTGCTCAGTCGGTTCAAAGCTTGGGAGATGTGTATCGTATGCAAGGAGAATATACCAAAGCTGAGGAGTCAATTACCGAAGCATGCAACGTCTACTCAGAAATCGGTGAGGAGCTCGGCTTCGCTCAATCGG
>WSTX01002725.1:0-23433 GCA_019633405.1 Tulasnella sp. 408 | reverse complement strand
CGTCTATGAAATCTTCTACTCTACGTCGACAGAAATAAGACTGGGTCCGAACTACCTTGCGCGGAGCAATGTGTGGGGAACATGCGTCACTCCAAACTGCAGCATCGCCGGCACGATGGGGATGATACGCTTTGACGTTTTTACCCACTGGACTATTCGACTTCGACGTCTAATACCAATGTCTCAGCTTGTATCTTTTCTTATGACAGCCGGAGCTTGATATGGTGTCATTTTTAGGGTTCAAACTCCTCTCTGACGGGAAGAACACCTCCTACTCCGACACATGGCTTGGTGACCTACGTCTAGTCCAAGGATGTAGGCTGACCAACGCCGGGATCGATCGATATGGCACGCAGAAAATATACTGATCTATGCGCGGCTAGAGCGCTTTGGTAACTTGTGGCTTTACGGATGGGAACAGGCATCTTTAAGGCTCTCAAAATCTCTTCTAAAATATTTCTTTCTTCCGACTGCCACGGATACGTTACAGAACAATATATGTAGGGAACTCCGTCTTCAAGAATCACCGCTTCCGGACCCGGAACGACGCCTAATTTCCGTTTCCAACTGATAAAGGGATGTTGGTTGCGTTAGATATGTGGGTGGCATGAAGTGGCGACAACCCACCTCGTCAATGATCTCCTTCATGGAAGGACGCTGGCTGGGATGAGGGTTCCAGCATCGTCTCATCAGATTCCACAATGAGTCGGTTGCGGGCAGCTCTTGGTGGTCCTCAGGCTTCGGGGTGATTCCTCTGACAATGGTGGTGACGATAACCGCATCTGTTCGTATTTGCCAGAAAGGAGATTTCCCAGTCATTGTCTGCTTGCCCCGTCAGTTTCGTGTGATAAAGCTTGCAGCCAGTCGTCTTTACATACCGCAAGAATAAGCCCCCCGAAGGAGTAAACGTCGCTCCTGTCAGTCGGCTGAGCGTTGTCAGCTTGCATGAGCTCAATGGCCTGATATCCAGCGGGTCCCCCGGCGCCACCAGCTGTAGTCAGGCCTGTGCGCACCCCGAGGTCTACCATTAGTCTAGAGACCCCGAAATCAGCAAGAGCCGCTTTGATTTCGCTTGTAATCATAACGTTGTCGGGTTTAATATCACCATGGACGACTGGGGGTTTGAGGGAGTGGAGGTGCTCCAAGCCCCGAGCTGCGTCGCAAAGCTAGTCCAGGAAGAGAGGGGTCAGTATCCGACACGGCCAATCCCAGAAGCTTGCAGATACTCACAAGCTTAAGTTTATCGCATTCGGTCAACTCGGGATGCTCCTCAATATACACCTTCAGGTTTCCGTTCTCGCACCACGGCGACACGAGCATTGGCATTCCTTGGTCAATTTGGTACCCAATAAAGGCTAGGATATTTTCGTGCTGTGCTCTCTGCCATATCACCGTCTCCCGTCTGATCCGCTGAAAAAAAAATACATGGCCTTGAGGTCAGGCGAGACCAAGCTTCATTGGCTGAGCCCTACCGTCTCGAACCGCTCTTGTGACAACTGGCCGCCACGAAGATTGCGCGGTTTTAGATATTTAATGCCAACCGGGATGTCTTTACCCCCGTGAGTCAAAACACCTCGGCGTACTTCGCTATATCCTCCCCATCCGATAAATTCAATGGGGGTGAGTACACCCTCAAGCGGCGGAGGAAGCTCGTGAAGTTGGACTCCTGGTTGTACCGTCGAGTCATCGACTGAATTAACTCGTCCAGGTGCCAACGACTGATTGCGGGCGGGGGTGTAAGCCATGCCACGTGCAGCAGATATAAACCATTCGCTCACCTGGCGAGCCCCCTGTGGCAACATGCTTTGGGTAGGAATGTCGGGAGCCGTTGAAACCTCTACCGATAAAACGGGCAGATCTTTTGTCGACATTTCAAAGTCAAGTCAACAGGGATTGAAGACAGAACGGAGAAGGGAGGCGAGTAATAGTTAATCTATTCGGTAGCGGTAGTCGGTGCATAGATTAGAGACCGAGTTGTCGACGTGGTATCTAGTTTCCCAGACTTTCTGGGGTGCCTTTGGGATATCATTCCGCTAACTCCGCTGTTCTCCTGAACCCAGTCCGAGTGGATGCCGAGGCAAAGCGCTTTTGATGAGAAAATATCCTGCGAGAGATGCCGTCGGTTCGCAACTATATCCTATATTCTACTATCTAGGCAATACATTTTCGTTTCAACCAATAATCCGCATCATTGTTTACGACGGAAGTGGTAGTTCTACAGACCGACGCTGGATTTCTCCTATGAGCTAAGGGCAGGAGCACTCAAGTTAGAGAATTGGACAAGAGTTGGTTCCTAAGAAAACAGACCTCGGCAATGATTTCGTTCGTGGAAGGTCTGAGATCGGGGTTAGCATCCCAGCACTTCTTGAGAAACGCCCACAATGGATCCGAGGGCGGCAGCTTGGGGTGATCGGAAGGGTTCGCGGTTTGATTCATGTTGATAGCAAGAACAATGGCTGCTGCTGCCTTGCCTACTTTTTTGTGAAATGGTGCTTTGCCGCTCATAGTCTGCCAAAAAAAAATACAGTAAGCTGGCTGGTCGCCGGTGCAATGTGCGGAACTCACTGCGAGGATAACACCACCAAAAGCATAAACATCGCTCATTGGTGTAGGTCGCGAATCTTCCTCGTACAACTCCTTGGCCTGATAGCCTGCGGTCCCAGCGCCTTGACCCGCAGTCGTCAACCCGGTATGCATGCCCAAACTCGTCATGACTCTTGAAATGCCGAAATCGCACAAAGCGCCTTTGATATCGTTTGTAACCATGATATTGTCTGGTTTAATGTCCCCGTGTACGATGGGCGGTTCAAGTGAATGGAGATGGGCTAAGCCTTGAGCTGCATCTCGTAACTGGTTGCAGTATCCTCAACATCAAAGTAAAGCTCGATTGTCAGAAAAGCGCGCTCACTATCTTAAGCTTCTTCACGCTGGTTAGCTCAGGGTGATTCTTGATGAACTGTCTCAAATTTCCATTATCGCACCATGGTGAGACAAATATTGGGTCGCCGTCGATTATTTGAAATCCGCAAAATTCCAGGATGTTGTCGTGCTTTGCAGTCTCCCATACAATAGCTTCCCGTTTGATACGCTGTGAGCTTCCACTCAGCATGAAGATTCCATGGTCTGGATATGGGAGGAGCTAAATACCTTTTCGAACCGGGCCTGGTTTTCTTGGTCCTCGGGATCAGCGCCCAGGTGTACCCTTCTAATGCACTTCATGGCGACTGAAACTGGTTCTGCATTCGTTCGTGTCCATTCACCATGGTAAACATCACTGTAGCCGCCACCACCTATCCTTTTCTTTTTGCTGAGTGTGCCTTCCAGTGGACTTGGCAAATCGTAAATGGGGATTCCTGGCTGGATAATGGATTCTTCGAGCGGTAGCACGGGCGATGGTCCTGGGGATGTGGGCGACAGACTGCCGCTCGCCCACTAAGGTCGGCACGCTTTAGTTGGCGACGCACTGCAACAACGGTTTTGCGCTCATACCTGCGGTGAGGATCGCGCCGAAGCGACCCCGTCCTTCAGAGGAGGACCATTTGGCTCGGTGGAGAATTGTACGTTGATGACCGGGAGGTTGATGGGCTTGGCCGAATTGGTCGACATCTCGAGACACGAGAGGATGAAGAGGACGCGCTGGGACACAGGGCTAGAAGGGGATGGGCTGGCCTTGTCATCACTTGCTGCTCCTCTCTACTTGACGATCTGATCGAGCTGAGATGTGGTCGGAGATTCACAGACTCGCTGCAATGGGTATGACAGATCCATATCGAGTATCTCAGTGGAACAGATGCTCATCACGTTTATGCAAGGTCAAAGAAAACAGCCTTGGTAGGTTGAGGTCCGAAAGGTTGGGTTCTGGTCGCCGTTCGAATTTACACCAAAGTCAACCAGGAAGCCACCCAAACAAACATCAGTGTCACTGCACGGCACCATGTCTCTTAGTTTGACCTCACGGGGAGCCTCTATATATTCAGACTACAGACAACCCTGGTAGATTTTCCACAAGCAAAACTTTTGACCAAGCTTGGTCCTTTCAACCAGCCTCGCCCCCTTCTGGAATAGGTATCCCGTTCCACACAAGCGTCTCAATCCGCAGAACGTTTTCGAATCTCGGACTCGAGCTAAGTGTCCAAGGAATCAGCGTAGCTCACAGACAAGATATTCCGGTAAACAGGTCATACCTCCTCAACGACTTGCATCATGGTGGGTCGCAGTTCGGGGTCAGGATCCCAAGACCGCTGGAGCAAGCCCCATATTGGATCTCCTTCGGGTAACTCCACATGGTCGACTGGGATCGGTGTTTCGTCAGTGCTAATAGCGATGATAATGGCCGCTGCGATGGTCTTCTTATAGAAAGGAGCTTTCCCGCTCATCGCCTATCCTTCGAGGGAATATCAAGTCAATCATCTGGGGCATAGAGTGCTACGATCCAACGCACAGCGAGTATTAGCCCACCGAAAGCGTAGACATCACTCATAGCGGTGGGCCTCGAGTTCTCGTCATACAATTCCTTCGCCTGATACCCAGCGGTCCCGGCGCCTTGTCCAGAAGTCGTCAAACCGGTATGTGTGCCAAGGCTGGTCATTACTCTCGATATCCCAAAGTCACATAGTGATCCGACCATATCGTCAGTAATGATGACATTGTCTGGCTTGATGTCTCCGTGGATGATGGGGGGTTGAAGGGAGTGAAGGTATGCAAGGCCGCAAGCTGCGTCCCGTAACTTGATAATGTGTCAAGACGGATTACAAATCGAAGAGACGATGCTCACTAGTTTGAGCTTCTCGACGTCCGGCAAATCAGGATGTTCATTGACATAAGATGCTAGGCTCCCGTTCTTGCACCACGGGGAGACCAGCATTGGCTCGTCGTCGACAATTTGATACCCGTGAAAGGGGAGGATGTTCTTGTGGCTCGTCGTCTGCCATATCACAGTCTCCCTTCTGATGCGCTTGAAGTGGGTAAAAAGTTGTGATGTTAGGAATGGATCGTCCCTTCGGATAAAGACTCACCCTCTCGAAGCGTTCTTGTTTGGACTGAGGATCGTCTTCGTCGTCTAGGTGCGCCTCTCTTATGCACTTAATTGCCACATGGATAGGATCTTTACCAGGAAGGGTCCAAACGCCTTGATAGACATTCCCATACGCTCCGCCGCCTATCCTTTTAATCTTGGTGAGTATCCCAGGAAGCGGGTCGGGTAGGCTGTAAACCTGAGCGCCCGGTTGAATAATAGAATCTTCAGGAAGAGACGTTCCTGGTACCCTAGGTGACAGCGTAGCCCCTGCCAGCTACATATGAGCGCAATGAGCAAGCCAGAAAGGTCGATTGAAGGCATCGCCTCACCTTAGGGGATACCCGTGGCTCCATGCCTGGCTCTCTTCGCGCCAGGACATTCGGGGCGGTGGGATGCTGTACATTGATGGTGGGGATGGTACCAGAGCTAAGCGTGTCGGCCATGGTCGAAGAACGTGGATGTGTGTGGAGACTGGTGTGGTTTGTGCACTTGAGGATATCTCGTTACACCTTGTTTATGATTTGCCACCCGAGCTCGCATTGGATATTCTCAGACTCAGGTATGCTGAGACCCTTCCAACTGTGATTCTGGTTCTGGGGCACGCTATTGCCGCGTAGGGATGAGGCCACTTTAGCAAATTGTTGGTTTAGGGAGTATTTGAGGTCTGAGGTTGAACGAAAAGTTGGAAACAAGACTAACGATCGTGTAGCGGCGCACGCGCCAGTCCCCGACTCTATCGCTCGAGTGCCTCAAGAACCCCATGCGTCGCCTGCAGGCGTCTCCTTCAGGGAAAATGTCGCCCTTGGTGAACAACTTGAACTACGAGGGTCAGGTGTAGTAACATTCCTTAGTTGCAACGTCGCTGGTGAGTGAGAAGGGGGTGGCTTGCCGTTTAGATAAGGACTTGAAAGGTCATCGGTCCGACGATAGACAGTGCCCTGATAGTTATTATAGTAGTGGGGCGAAAGCCTCGCGTTCGCCGGCTGTCGCCGTCGAGACGATCGTCTTTCGCTGGAAATGAGATCAGATTTTTCCTTTCACCATCTATCGAAGTGTGTACATGGTATTAAGATATCGACGAAATATGCTTCTCATCGCCATCCCTCGAATGCCACTTGGTAGTCTTGTGAGGGAGCATTAACCCGGGTGTGTGATTGCATCTGGGTATGTTTCACGCACTCTCATCGAAGGGCTTATAGCTAGGCTGCCAGGCGTAACGAGACCCTGGCGTCCATTGTTGGGGTACTAGGTTATCGATGAGTCAGACAAGTTCAAGACACGCTCACAATTTTCTGCTAACTCTTTGGTGTCAGCCATCATGGAAACGTTTAAACGCGATCTAGAGGTGTGGATGCTATGGACGGGCTGCTCCAAAACGAGATTGCGAATTTGTGCCCGAATTAAAGAAGCTCGGTCAAGTAGGCGGGAATTTATAATATATACCGGAGCGGGGGAGTTCCGCTGTTGGTCATGTGGTCAAGTGGGACACCCTTCATCCAACCAGATTGTCGCAAAATCAGCCACGGGGTGGGAAGTGCATCCAGTGAAAGGCCTCGAGGAAGTTGAAGCTCAGCTCAATAGCGGCGCTTTCAAGAGCGTCGATGCTGGCATCCCAAACGCATGTCAATTCTTTTGCGTCAGTCATTATGGAGATATGCAATGTGCGAGGTAGGGCCCAAGAGGCGTGGATAACGGCCTGGTCGGGAACGAAACGAGAGGTCATCGGACAGATAATTACATAAGCAATGACAGGAGGTGCTACATGCTATCTTCTTTGGGAGCCGAACGTTTTACGCCAGCAGTCATATGATCAAGCAAGAGCCAACCAGATGGTCGCATTAACCGCCACGGGGTGGGAAGTGCATCCAGTGAAACGGCCCGTCCAACTCCAACAAAACCCTCCTACATCCTACGGATAGAGTCGGGGATTGCATGCCACCGGGACAAACATCCCCCATATCTGACCCGGCCGGAAGGGAAATTTCGACGGTCCCCCCAATGAATTGTGATGAGGACACCAAAAATGCATTTACACCGAACGAGAGATTGCAGAAGGTAAAGGTTCTGTGAACATCTTTCCGTGGTCTTAGGTTTTAGATCGTCGTTAGTCGATGGCTTTTCCTAGCTATGGAGAAAATCCTAGGTGGTCAACATCACCCAGCATTCGAGCAATTGAAGTTGAATGCCATGCCACGCACCCGTTTGAGTGGCACATTAGCTGTCGACTCGGCAGATCCTCTGACTTTGAGCTACCAAATTGTCGAAGGAAAGGCTAAAGAGGATTGTCTCTAAGCAAGCCCGACTGGTCTTCCGGCTTACACGTGTGATCTGTCGTAATTCATAGTTTAGCCATTCCATGTGTTCGTGTTTCGTGGAATGGCTTCGTCCCGCTCACCATCCGAACTTGCACTCGAAAGAAGGATGAAACGCACGATCGGATCCTCACCTCAACATCACACCTCCCGTCGTATCTCTGCCACTCTTCGTAGTGGGGAGGGACTCACCCATGATCATACCCTTTGCCCTGAGTACTGCAGACCCCGGAGCTTGGCCAGAGACGGTCTTCAGTCGGGTGTGATCGTCATGAGCGTTGAACCTCGGCCTGTTTCCCTGGACGGACAATTGGGATTGGATATATCTGAAGTCGTATCTAATCCTCTCAAATAACGATAGGATAGTAGTTGCACTTATCTAGGTTTCTGTTTTTTGGGGGTTGGGGTATAAGCGAATATTGTCGTCGCAGGTCATATACCGAAGGCATTTGATGCATACTACCTTGTCTTCGGTATTATGTCTTCAAGGACACATATATACGTCACCTTATGGATCCAACTGCCAGTCTTCCCCATAGAAGATGACTGCGGCTGCCGAGCAAACAGAAAGGCTGAGAAAGCGTCTCCAGTGTCAGAAAGGCAGATGATGTAGGGCAGATTACGAACCCAACAGACCGGCTACTTCCGGCATTCTCTCTAATCCTCGGTGATAGCCAACTACCCGAAGATAAGGGTTATGGCAAACAGGGTTAGTCCCGACGCTACGGCAACAGTATAGGCTTCAACAAGAGCCCTGACAGTGAGTCAACCACAGGACCGAAAGCCATACTCGCGGACATCATAGGAACACTTTGAAAGTAAGGCTTCGGCAGAGAGTCGATTGCATGCGGCCAAGGCGTGCAGGGAAGCAATATAACTAACTTACCCCGAACCTCGGGTGCAATGACGGATTCCTCGTGCCGCATTGCACACGGCGTGGGACTGGCTTCCTCATCGATAGAAAGATTTCGTTGGCATCCAAGAGCGTGGTTGCATTCGAAACTGTTCGTAGGACCATTCACTTAGAGACGTATTACTTTCGAATCGGGGCATTGATGTAACTTGTTGCACTTTCGGGGGGCCTCGTCGTTAGAAGACCCGTGATTCACAGAAAGGATAGACAGATGAATTTTGACCGAAGTATTATAATTCCCTGTCTCGTGTTATACTGCTCTTATCATTTCCCGGTGACTAGGACGAAAACGGCCAAATTCTTATCATTTTCGGCGACTGCCGCAGGCAGTCAATTTCAGCCTCCTTCACCCTATCCAGGGTATGGGGACATCGATTTCAATGGATCAAGATGCCTCATTACATCCTGATCTTTCATCAAACCGGCATTCTTTGACGCTGCTTAGCAAGGAAGGAAAATCAATAGAGAAATCTAGAGCGTTAAAATTCTCCTCCCCACCCCGCAGGGTTGCATGATATAAAAGGTTCTGAGATCCGCGTTTCCCTCGTAGAGGCAGCAGCTTCACTCTAGCTTCTTCTTGCACTTCATTCGGGAGGATATCATCTTTTTGAGTATCACTCCGCTACACCTGCAAAAAATGTCTCACAGCACCCAAGCAGATGACACTGTCATTCAGTCACTCGTTCAACCTGGAGCGCCGCTTTACCCTACACCCGAACCACTTCCCGGATCCCTGACACTCGGCCCCAGGACACTAGTTGGTAGCCATAGCGATGTATATAAAGGTATTTGGACGCACAACGGCCAACAAGAGGACGTGTGCATTAAATGCCTGCGGAATACCGCACCCGCTACGGATCCGAACTGCCCGAATCTAACCCAGGCAGAACGCTTTGAACGGGTGCGTCCCATCTATGGCACCTATTCAGAGAAAGGAACTACTAAGTTGAATGTTATTAGCGAATACGAAGAGAGACTTCAATTTGGATCCAATCGAAGCACCCGAACGTTCTACAATTCCTCGGCTACCAAATCATTGATGGCCAACCGCGCCTAGTGTCCCCGTGGATGAGCAACGGCAGCTTAGATACATATCTTAAGAAGCATTCAAGCATCTCAGATGTCGATAAACTTCTACTTGTGCGTGTCGATGATCTTGGACCCATGTTGCTGGGGCTCGGGATGTGCGTAATATTAGCTTACGATTGTCACGCTCCAGCTCCAGCAAGCTTGCCAAGGGTTGGCCTACCTTCATAACTCAGTCCCGCCAATCGCTCATGGGGATCTCAAGCCCGCGAACATCCTCATAACTGACGAAGTTACGGCTACACTCTGTGACATGGGAGTCTCCCGCGTCATACAGGACTGACGACCTCAGGCTCTGCGGAGGGCTCCTCAGGGTTCCAAGCAAAGGAGCTCATTATGGGTAAATCCCTTCCTACTCTTCAGAGTGACATATATGCGATGGGAGGTGTAATACTGGAGGTAAGAGCCGGGTCCCTTGCTATATAAGCGCTTGACGCTAATCTAACCCGGCTCTGGGTGCTGAGTTTAGACGATCAGTGGGATGAAGCCATTCCACAGGGCGCCAACACACGGAATGGTTATAGTGTGGATTGTGAGTGATCAAGTGTGCCAGCCAAACGATCATCCAGGCTTGCCTTCGGATGATCCTCTCTGGCCTTTTCTCCGAAAATGTTGGAGTCCGAATCCCGAAGAGCGACCGGTAGTCGCCGACGTGATTGAAGAGGTGCGCACCATACTCAAAGATCGTTCGAGCACCGAGCGACTCTGACAAACCCTGGGCTCTCTCCATCGAAGTTAGGAAACGCTATCAACCAACGGCAATCCTGAACTCAACGGCGCGATTGTAATCTTACATACCATTTATCTCATGCAATTCTCATTCAGAGTAAATGTAATTCTTGCCAGAATCTCAAAGCTCTTTGGCTTGTGCTAGAGCACCAAAATGGGCTTCGTGGGTGCGGCAGCAAAACAACAGCATTCCGTAAATCATGGTAGACCTGGCGGCGTTAACAACTGGTCCAGATGGAGAAAGTAGCAAACAGAAAGAAAATGAAGCACATCTGTCCAGATTCCAAAGAAAAATGGTCGAAATTCGTCGTGCGCAACCTCGGCAAGGGTGTCGGCCATGACTCGCAGCCACACTGACCAACGGGGATCATGACCAGAGGCCGGTAGTTCACCGCATCCTGCCTGCTCCGCACCCGATCAAATTCCACTTGCGAGTTGTATGTTACCAAGATATAGCCTATTCACTGGCACGACCACTACAGGGCTAAGCCGGTCGGTCATCTTAGTTGGCAGAGTGGGATGTCGCTGAACTTTCAGGGGCCAACCCACATGGGACCGACTTCCACAATCTGATGCCCGTGAAATGGGAGGATATATTTCCGGGTTTATCGTCTACCGATGAAAGTATTCGCCTGACGCGCTGAAAGTGAGTAGAAAATGATGATTCTTAGCCTAAGATCGTCCGCTATCTATGAAGACCTACCCCCTCAAAGGGTACTCATTTGGCCCGAGGATCGTCCTCGTCGCCGAAGTACGTCTCGCTTATCTGACGCCTGTAATCTTCACGGAAACGTCCTCAAGACGGTTTGGGAGCTAGGAGTGCATTGCGTCATGCGAGCTCACTGGGACTTGGTCGCTGATGTGTCGTCCGCCAACACCTGAGATCGTGGTCTCAAGTTTCGGTCCATCCACGAGTCCAAAATGCCCGGAGAGGGAAGGGTGGTAACCATGGGACAGCAGGCTATGTGTTCTGAGCCTGTGAGCAATCGCTTTTCCTGGTGGCTTCTGAGGGTCCAACTTGATATATGCTCCCTTATCCTCCCCCATATATCCTTTAAATCTTGGTGAGTACACACCAACAAGAGGGCCGAGTAAGCTATAGGCATGAGCGCCTGATGGAATAATCGGATCCTGGTGAAGGCGTTACTCTGGTGAGTAAGTCGGAGGCTAGGTGAAGCGATTCGCCCACCTCGAAAGCTGCACGTTGACGACAGACCCGCGTCCTTCTGAGCTGGTGCATTAAATCTTATTAATGACAGACATGGTACCAGAGCTGGTAGAGGGACTTTCGGCCATGCTCAAGCGTAAACGGATGGTGAAACCCTGTGTACGGGTGATCTGATCGGTTGCCGGACAAAGTTGGGACTCTCCAACTTATTTGAAACCCTACTAACCCCTGTCTAGTGCTAAAAAATTCCATCGTGGCGTAGGCAGAGGGCGGTTCTTGGAGAATCGTTGGCTAAGCAATGTGTTCGAATGGTTGGAAACGAGACTGAGCAGTTCCGCTGCAGGCCACCGAAACAAACATTTCCTCGCATATCCCTGACGGAAGGGGAATTCCGGTCCCCGGACACAAACCCATGAGCTTTGATGCCTGAAATAAGTTACATTTACACTGAATAGGTAATCGCAGAAGGTAGACGCCTTGTGAGAGGACCATCAGGACCTTGAGTTGCGGATCGTCGTTGATTGATAGCTTTTCCCAACTTTGGTCAAGAGAGTTCAAGGGTTGTCAGGATTACCCAGTATTCGGACCCAGCTTGAATGCGATAAAACTTACTTCTCCAATCACCTCAGTAGCTGACGGCCGCTGTTCTATTATTGGACTCCAACATTTCCGAAGGAAAGGCCAGAGAGGATCGTCCGAAGGCAAACCAGGATGGTCTTCTGGCTGACACATCTGATCCGTCACAATCCACAGTATAACCATTCCGTGCGTTCGTGCTTTGTGAAATGGCTTCTTCCCACTCATCGTCTAACCCCACCCCGAAACTCGGATTAAATGGATGACAAACGCTGATACAATGAAAGAGCAGGCTCTCACCTCCAGTATTACTCCTCCCATTGCATATATATCACTCGTTAGAGAGGGGAGGGATTCACCCATGATCAGCTCCTTCGCTTGAAAGCCCGCAGACCCCGCAGCCGAGCCAGAGGTCGTCAACCCTGTATGACCGTCAAGTATGACGCGAGAGACTCCCATATCACATAGAACAGCAGTTAATTCATCAGTAATGAGTATGTTTTCAGGCTTGAGATCACCGTGAGCTATTGGCGGGACTGATCCATGAAGGTATGCCAGTCCTTGGGCTGCCTGCTGGAGCTGGAGCGTGACCATCGTAAGCTAATATTACCACACAGCCCGGTCAGGATCAAATTGATACGCACAAGTATGAGTTTATCGACATCTAAGACGTTTAGATGCGTATTCAGGAATGTCTCTAAGCTTCCGTTGTTCATCCATTGAGAGACGAGCCGTGGTTCACCGTCGATAACTTGGTAGCCGAGAAATGGTAGAACGTTTGGGTGCTTCGATCGCATCCAAATCGAAGTCTCCCTGAGTATTCGCTAAAAAAAAATCTTGTTTTATTAGGTCTCGTTCTAATAAGAATCTCGAACGTGGGGCGCACCCGTCTGAAGCGTTCCTCCCGGGTTAGATCAGGGCAGGCCAAATCCGTAGCCGGGGTGGTGTTCCGAATGCATTTAATGCACACCACCTTCTCTTCGCCGTTATGGGTCCAAGTACCTCTATATACGTCGCTGTAAGAGCCGACTCTTGTTTTAGGCCCGAGTGCTAGGTTTCCCGGAAGGGGATCAAGGAGCGGGTTTAGTGGCGATCTGGGTCGAACGATTGGCTGAAGGTTCGCGGTATCTGCTTGGGACATTTGTGGCCGAGAAAGTGGAGGCATTTTCCGGAAACAGGGCTTTGTTTTGATGGAAGTGGCGAACGGAGTTAGGTGGAGTGAAGCTGAGGCCGTTAGGAGAGAAAGGCTGATATCAGGGCCGTCTTATATCGTGCAACCACATCGAGGGTTGAAGTAAGCGCTCCAAACTATCGACAAAGACCTCCTCCTTGTTGATCAGTGCCGTTATGATAAGAGATCTATGTAAGAAGAAATCTCGATTCATGGGATCGATGCCCTAGACTTTGGTTGGGGTGGGGTGAATTCGAATTTGGTCCGAACGTGTTCACCACGTGGCCTGCAGGGACTTCAGCTCTGACCACATGTAGCGGCACAAACGCCGGTCTCCCGATTCTACCAAGCTAAGAACATGGCTGCGGCGCGGTGAGCTGAGCCGAACGAAGTCATGTAACTTTGGTGTGAGGGTGCGGACGCAAGACTGAGCCACCCCAGTCACATATGAAGCGTTCGCCCGCATTTTCGGGTAAAGTGCGGTGGTGCTCTTTCACCACATTTCCTTGTTTGCGGCTTCCTTGATCTTGACTGCGCGTTACTAGTGAAAATGAATACTGTGCTCCAAGAACGCTATCAAAAGGGGAGGTAATCGTACATCGACCATTAATTACATCGACTCAACAAGCGCATAAATACGTGCATTACGCGCAGCGAAGCACTTGAGAAGATTCTTCTCCCGGCTTCCGTGGAGAGCGGTTCGAGTCTAAAGCTAAAGCCGAACGTCAACGGCGAACACCATGCTTTGTCAGCAGGAAAAATCAAACCCGGAATCAAGGGTGGGAAATTGTGTAAACACCGGACTCATGGTCACTTCGAAGACCCTAACTCAATTGGTAACACTTACCGAAAGGGCGAGGCACCATATCACAGCATGGCTTCCTGAAAAAAGTCCTCGCAAAAGGTGTTACGGTCCCGGAGACACCCGGATCGGCTGAAAGTTGCACAACTCACGGGGATGAGGGATCCTCCGGCGATGCATTCGGAGCTGGAACCGGTTTCTAAACACAGAGGGCGGCTCTCGCATCTGAATGCACCTGGAGCCGAGCCGGGGTTCAAAAAATTGATCATCAAAATTTCTACCCCTAGAGTTGCAGGACAGAAATCCCTCTTGAGAATCCGCACTAGGTTTCTCTGCCCCATTCGTCGAGGCAACATGCACGGCCGTCGGTTTTCATGAACCGGGGGAGACCTTGGAGAAAAGTGCATAGTAATGGGTCTACTCTAATCCAGACTCGGAAGGAGGTTTTCTCTCTATTCGAGCTATACCAATGAGCTGAGGGCCATCAAGTCAAGCACTCCACGGCCGCTCCTTCGTGATCAGTGTACGCCGGCGGTGGCTCGCGCTCCCTTTGTAAGGCCAATTCCAACTGGGACAGGGACGTATGTTATATCAATGTGTCCGGAACTGTATCATATATTTGATGGTCTCACCTCGGTGCTTACTTCCCCCACGAGAGGTCGCTTCAATGGTTCGAAGTCCCAGCATTGACGGAGAATTTTCCAAAGTGGGTCACATACTGGCAACGCTGGATGGTCTTGAGGCTCGGACATTACGCCACGACTGATTGCAATTATGACTGCCGCTTGCGTGGGCTTTTTGTGTAATGGCGCTTTTCTGCTAAGGATCTAGTGGATAGTAAGTAAGCGGGACACGATAATACTTGTTGAGGCGTCGGCTTATCAGTCACGTACGGCTAAAATAACCCCACCCATAGCGTAAATGTCACTCCTCGGAGTCGGAAGGCTCTCCCCAGAGATAAGCTCCTGAGCCTGATAGCCTGCCGTTCCTGCTGCAGCGCCAGCGGTTGTCATTCCAGTCTGAATACCTTCTTCGACCACGATCCGAGAAGTTCCAAAGTCGCACAAAGCGGTGGTTATGCCATCGTCAAGGACAAGGATATTCTGGGGCTTAAGGTCCCCGTGAACAATTGGTGGGTTGTGTCTGTGCAGATATGCTAGCCCAGCATTAGCGCCTTGCAGCTGCAGTAACTGGAAATGAATTCGAGTCGTTAAAGGCCTAAGATATGTAGGTTGGTGGTCGCACTAACCATTTTCAACTTCTGCTCCTCTGGCGGAGCGTTCCGCACCCAATACGCCTCCAAATTTCCGTTGTGTACCCAAGGGGAGATGAGCAAAGGCGAGCCGTCGTCCATTTGATACCCCAAGAATTGAAGAACGTTCGGGTGTTTTGCAGCTCCCCAAATTGTACTCTCTCTGATGATTCTCTGTTAATTTGGTTCGTTAGAGAAACTGATTCCTTGCGCTGGTGGAACGACGCACCCTTCGAAACCGCTCGTCAGGAGTAACGCTTGCATCACGGCACTGGCCTTCGTCCACGCGACATTTGCGAATATGTTTAATACACACAGTAAACTCCGCCTCATTTATTCTCAGGACACCTTTGTAGACGTTACTGTACGGTCCCTCAAAGATAGGTTTATTTGGCTTCGTCAGTTCACCAGGTAGCGGGCCCTGGAGAGTCCCCGGAAGGAGCCGGTCAGGCTGAACTACAGACGTAAGCTCCTTGCTGGATTTTGCTGTGCTGTAGGACATGGGGTCGTAGCGCTTGGGTGAGCTGGGGATGGAGGGAATGAGGAAGACCACGGTTAAGGTCCACACGGCAGACAAATACTCAGATAAATAGGATCCGCATGAGTGATTTGGCGGCATGCATTGATGTGAAGGAAGCTTTTCCATTCACAGGCAATCAAGGTCATGAGGATTTCGACCATCGAAGGAGATCTTTCTATCGATTGCGAATCAAGTCAATTCGCTTGGTTCTCTAGTCCCCAAAAGATGCAGGTTGGACCAAGAGGTTTCTCTTGGAAGGAACGCTTCAAATGTGTCGCGAAGCAAGGGCTTCTTGGATGCTCTGAGGCTGTCCTGACTGACGCTACCTCTGTGCAAGTGCAATGCGACACAGGTATTTGCCACCGCACTTGAGGTTGAGGCACACTAGATTAATATCCCTTTATTCTCCGCTTCGGCCTCATGTAGTCGAACTGGGGGATGCTATACACATCGACTTCTCTACAGAAGGGTCAGAAGCGCCCAGGTGCCAGGGCTGTGGATCCGGTCACTTGACGCCCACCGACCGAAGATCCAGCCCGAGCTCACTCTAGGATAGCTCTAAAATTCAAGGAGGGGCAAGTCGAGGTGATCACGAGAGACATTTGGCGGTGAATAAATTGGACAACCTGAGATCTTGCCGATGGCTTGCATTCAAAAGGTTCCTACGCTGTCTACCAATATAGCTTTTGGCCCGATGAGTTAAATCAAGCGGGATACTCTTCGGGTTCTCGTTGAAGCCTCCAATAGTGTCGAGCGCGACCAACGGAGCTCCCCGTCGCGGCGATTTGAGCTTCAGACCCTTTCGCCCCATTGCAACCAGACTGTCGCAACATTCAGATGCCAGCTAGATCTAGACTCTCGAACACTGATATTATGGCACTTGGACTCTCTAGAAGCCGCGTCGGGAATCCTTCTGCGACGTCCGAAAGCGGCCCATCGACTCTGAGCTCAACTCCAGCCAACGGGTCACAGAGCGCAGCAGTAAACTCATCGGTTATGAGTATGTTTCAGGCTTGAGATCCTCGTGAGCGATTGGCGGGACTAAGCCATGAAGATAAGCCAAGCCTTCGGCTGCTTGGTGGAGCTAGAGCGTGCTCATCGCAGGCGATATTACCGCACAACCAAGGCTCCGGCAGCAATGGATCAAAAGCAATCAATACCTAAAAATCTGAGTTGATCGACGTCTGAAATGTTTGGACGCATCTTAAGGTATGTTTCTTAGCTACCGTTGTCCAGGCATCGAGAGACAAGCCGTGGTTCGCCGTCGATAACTTGGTAGCCGAGAAATGTTAGAACATTGGGGTGTTTCGATCGCATCCAAAGTGAAGTCTCCCTGATTATTCGCTAAAGGAATATTTCACTTTATCAGTTCTCCTTTTGGTGAATCCTGGATATGAGCACATCTGCTTGAAGCGTTCCTCCCCGGTTAGATCAGGGGAGGCTAGATCCGTGACAGGAGTGTTGTTCCGAAAGCACTTGATGCATACTACTTCATCTTCGCCGTTATGCGTCCAAGTACCTATATATACGTCGCTATAAGAGCCGACTCTTGCCTCCCGCTCGAGTGCCAGGTGTCCTAGAAGCGGATCGAGTTGCGAGTACAGTGCCGCTTCGGCTTGAGCAATCGACTCCAGGTTCGCGCGATCTGCTTGGGACATTTGTTGCCGATAAAGTGGGTCCATCCTTTAGAAAGGGACCGTCGTTCTGATAGAAGTAGCGAACGGAGCTATGTGAGGTGAAGCCTTGGCCGTTAGGAGAGAAAGGCTGCTATTAAGGCCATCTTATACTGCGCATCCACATCCAGGGTAGCAGCTAGTGGGCGCTTTAGATTTTTGACAGACATCTCTTCTCTTAATGGTATGATAGAAAATCTCGAAGCAATCGAGGCACCTCGATTCATGGAGCTTGATGCCCCAAACCCCCGTTAGTGTAGGGAGATTTGAATTTGGGCGCCACAGTCAACCATGTAGCTAACAGCCGCCAGCGAACCCGGATGGTGTTCGGGTGAAACCACACCATAACGACACAAGCGTCAGTCCCCCCATTTTACAGAACTGAGAACATGGATACTGAGCGTTGAAGTGGGCCGAAAGAAGCCGTGTAACCCTGTTGAGAGCACGTGCATACGGGGCTGGGACACCGCAGCCATGATAAGGTGCCGGGGACCCATCTCGACAGTCGAGTGCCATCAACCCCCCCCCCCAGGGAAAACGTCATTGTAGCTCGAATGTTGCTTTACAACATGCGAGTCTCGGGTCAAATGTCATCCAAGCCTGAGGTCAACTTTGGATCAGATGGAGAGTCGGATGGGTGAAATGGCGCTGAAACAACCGACTTAAGAACCAAGATCGAGCTCATGAGCGGCCTTCTGGCTTGGATGAGTAAAGAGAGTTAAGATCAAGGATGCAATGCGCACCAGATCCCAAAATGATGACTTCTTCACTCACACCTCGCGTTATCGGGAAGCGAATACTCGTATCGTCTCTTTGTTGGGATATCTTCTGGTCGACCCGATTCCTCAGTGACGCACGGAAGGCCGATTCAGGCGGTCTGGTAAAACCTGACGGACTTCGATAATTCCTCCGGCAAATGAACTTACAACGAGTAGGGATCGCGGAAGGTAAAGGTTCTATAATAGTAGACGTCGTTGTTCGATAGTTCTTCCCGATTTTGAAGGAGAAGCCCAAGGCTCGTCAACATCAAAATTGCAGCAAAATTTGGATGCCATGCCATGCATGTCCCAATTACCCCAGCGAAGTATCGTCCTCAGAGAAGCCCGGATGGCCTTCCGGCCTATATATTCGAGTCTTCGTAATCACTTTCATTAATTTCACGCGTCTAGAATGGATCCTTCATGCTAGGAAATTTTAATAAGAGAGACTGGTTAATGAATGGCTCAGCCCGCCCGAAAGCGAACATTCACCTGGGGAGTGAAGATGCAAGATATGCGCCCTTGCCACCAGTAGATATCGAAGCGGTAGTACGATATACATCAAAGATGAGCTGGAAGAACCGAGTAGCATGTCGTCATGTCGGGCGGGAAGGGCACAGGCAGGTTGAAACAGGCTCAGTGCCGGTTGCGACTTCCTGGTGCGTCCGCGTTGGAATTGGGCTGACCAAGAACCGAGACATCGGTAAATTGCGTCATAAACGTGGTGAGGAGTGCTGTGGAAGTTTCCTCGCCATCATTGACCTAACGAGCCCTATTACTACACGAGATCAAGGAATTTTTGGGACTAATGACAGAGATATGATTCCCGTTACGCTGCTACCTAGGGCCTTGGACTTTTGATAGCCGCTGACAACTTGAGACGCCAAGGTCAACATAATTCAATGACTGATCAATGCCTGCTTTACTACATACTTCTTCTATCAGTTGAGCTGCAGTAGGTCTTGCTTCTGGGTCTGGATCCCAGCAGCGCCGAAGCAACTGCCAAAGAGGATCGTCCGCCGGCAATCCTGGGTGGTCTTCCGGCTTACACATCTGGTCGCTAGCAATAGCTAGTATGACCATCCCATGAGTTCGCATCTTGTAGAATGGCTTCTGGCCACTCATGGTCTGAGACAGGAACCCCATCAAAAGTTAGCTCGAAGATAAAGGCATTTTACCGAAGTTCAGATGCTCACCTCCAGTATTACACCTCCCATAGCATAAATATCGCTGCTAGGAGTAGGGAGTGACTCTCCCGTGATTAACTCTTTTGCTTGAAATCCGGCCGATCCGGCTGCTGAGCCTGATGTCGTCAACCCCGTATGGCCGTCAAGTATAACGCGAGATACGCCCATGTCACAAAGTACAGCAGTGATGGCATCCGTGATCAATATATTCTCTGGCTTAAGGTCTCCATGAGCGATAGAGGGCTTTGATCCATGGAGATAAGCCAATCCTCGTGCCGCTTGATAGAGCTATTGCATCCCAAAGGAGTGAGCATCACGATCCGCAGACCCGGCGGAGAGAAGGCAACCAAAAGACTTACCAACTTCAACTTTTCTGTCTTTGAGATGGTTTCATGCGTTTTTAAATAGGTTTCAAGACTGCCGTTGTTCATCCATCGCGACACAAGACGGGGTTCGTCATCAACAATCTGGTATCCACAAAAGGGCAGAATATTCTCATGCTTCGATCGCATCCAGATCGATATTTCTCGCTTGATTCTCTATTATTTTATAGAAGCGTCAACTGTCTTGACAATCTGAGGTTACGTCCGAGTCACGTACCCGTTCAAAGCGTTGCGCAGGCGTTAAATCCGGACAGGTCGGGTCCACCGCGGGAGCTGTGTTTCGCAAGCATTTGATACAAACTTCCTCCTCCTTTAGATCGTGCTTCCAAATCCCCTTGTACACATCGCTGTATGCTCCCACTCTTACTTTCATTGCGAGGGTTAAAATACCTGGGAGCGGCCTTGGTGGCGAGGGGGGTTGAGCACCAGGCTGTACCACGGAAGGGATATGCGTGCCATCAGCTTGCGTATTTTGAGACATAGTTGATGGATTTAAAGACGGCAAGTCTGGAGTGAAGGACAGAATTGAGAGTGTGGGAAAGGGGTTAATGAGTCTGGTGGATGTGATCAATGAAGAATCCTATACGGGCCTGCCCTCAAGGGAGGTTTGTCCTGAATCCTGTACCATCTTATATGTCAATCATACTGAGAGTATGAGAGGGAAAATCGCTCCAAATTCCCCGTGTGCGAAGACATAGAATTCTTCACAAGCTCCAAGATCCATCAGGGTGGACCTTGCCTCCCCGCACGAGCACAGCTACCTCCTTGTTTTGCAAGCGATCTCCCAATGATTGATCACGAAACCGCCCGCCCTGCGGAATGACCGCAACGAAGGTGCAGGGTCCGCGCGAGGGAAACTCCCTCAATCAGGACCCCGCCCAAACCTCTGGCACAGAAGTCCTGTGGAGGCGGCTTGCGGTAGGAGCATTGGTCACTTCACCACCTGTACTCCCGTCCACTTCCCTCTTTCCTTCTACAGGGGACTTTATTAGAGAGAAGTGAACATGTTGTAACATATTAGCCAGACACGGGTGTCGCCCTGGGAATACCCAGGCATGGAGTTCCAGCGACCAGTCCAGGTCAGAACAAAACGTCCTTCCGCGCGAGGCGAGCAAATTATAAGCAAGCCTCTTCACCGTTGAACGCTTTGAGGAGATTAATACGTCGCCGTCTATGTCTGCTTAACTTCTGGCTTCCCTCTTGGGCTTCGAAACATAGTTCTGGGTGGATAAGGCTGGGCGATCCTAGCGACTTCGAGGAAGGCCCAGCCCGCCCAGCTGTCCTGCAGTGGTGTAGCAAAATATCATATATGTGAAACGGACGTGTACGTAGGCATATTACTCAAGTAATCCATCCTTGGGGAACAATTCCACCCCACACGTACAATAAAAGGACGGCCGCGGAAAAATGTCAAGACACCAAGTAGATTAGGGTGGTTATGAGCTCCCAATTCCAGGGTCGCAAGCTTCAGAGAATGGGCTTGCAATCAGGATCGGCGGAAGCCGTCTCGTAAGACGGCGGTGGGCCTTCATAATCTTTCAGGGATCTGTTCAACTTGACATGATAGAATGGTGTCAGCCGTGGTACGAAATGGAGATTCTTGGTATTTTTGCTCACCTCCTCCGTCACTTCCTGCGCACTGGGCCGGGCCGCAGGATCTGGGCTCCAACACTTTCGAAGGAACTTCCAAATCTCGTCACTCTCGGGAAGTTTTGGGTGATCGGAAGGTTTTATCTGTTTCTCTTGATCCACTGCGATGTAAACTTGGGCTGAGGTGCGCTCGTTATAATAGGGCCCAAGCCCGCTCGTAGCCTGACGATAACCAGCTGACATCAATTAACACGTCTCGACACACGGCCTGAGTAACACCGACCGCGAGAATGACTCCCGCCAGCGCGTACACATCGCTCGAGCGTGTTGGGGAATGACCAGCGATGATTTCTTTTGCCTGGTAACCGGAGGTCCCAACCGAAACGCTGCCTGTCGTGAGTCCCGTGGATTTTGCCATGATTCTGGAAATGCCAAAATCGCATAATGCGGCTGGGCAACCACTCCTGATCAGGATGTTCCTTGGTTTGACATCTCCGTGAACTATGGGTATTTTCAGGCTGTGCAGGTGGGATAGTCCTTGTGACGCCTCTAACGACTAATTAGGCGGAAGAAGTAGGGTATTAGCAGCCCATTTTACTTCAGAAGACGCGATTACTGACGATTTGCAGTCTCTCCTTGGCGGAGAGATCAGCTCGCTGTCTCAGGTACGCTTCCAAGTTTCCTTGGTCAGCCCACGGAGATACCAAGTACGGATCCCCTTTAATAACCTGGTACCCAAGGAAGGGGAAGATGTTTGGATGGGTTGTGTTCTTCCATATCCACGTTTCTCTGAGGATTCGCTTTGCTCGACCGTTCATCAGCCGGAGTCTCACCCGTCGGACCAGTAGCCATACCTTCCTAAAGCGTTCCTGTTGAGCATCGGGATCGGGGGTCGAGTCGAGACCGACCTGGCGGAGCATCTTGAGGCATACCGAGACTATAGACCCTTTCTCATCGGTCCAAGTTCCTTCGTAGATGTCACTGAATGCTCCGCCGCAAGGGCACCTTCGTCCTATAGTGAGAACTCCGCCCATAGGCTCAGGAGGAATGAGATTCAGTGGCGTGTCGGGTAACACGAAAGATTTTAAATCTTCATTGTCTCCTTGAGTATTTTGCGACATAATGGGAGGGCTCAGCGAAAGTTGAAAGGGGGAGGACGAGATAGAACGGTGGGAGCGCAATGAATATAGTAGCGGGGGATTCTGATCTATCAAGGTATCTACCCCTATAAATAACCATTCAACCAATGACTTCTTGATTGTTATCAAAGAAAACAAGCAAGCTCGGTGTCGAATGTGCGGTGCAGCTGATTTCCCAGTCCAAAACAAACCTGCGTGGATCGATCGTGATCGCAACTAGCATGGGACTGGAAAGTTCTATCTCTACGATCGGAGTTCTAGTTTGGCTGGCATCAAGGACAAGTCGAGAAGACGATGGCAACAGGAGTAGCCTGACACCATCTAGAAGACGAACTGTTTTCGAGATCTTTGAGCACGTACGCGTCACCTCTCCCGCGGCTCGCTCTGGAGCTTGGGAAGCAAGTAGATCTTTTGAGCCAGAGATATACAGTCTAGTATTTACAATCGTCTTCTCAATCCACAAAACTCTGACTTTGAACCTACTTCTCGACTAACAGTACGGCTAAGGCACAAATAGGGGCCAGGCCATGAGGCTCTCTTCTCTCCCCGAACATTCTTGTTGCGAAGTAGAGGGAGTCAGGAGCCCGCACCCGTAAGGACGTGGTGCTGGAGAAGTGAGGCACCCGCCTCATTACCTAAATGCTCACTCCCGTTCGCGGCAGCGGCGCTTTGCAACTTGTACGGGGTGTCGAAAACTGAGGTCGTCGAGAATGTAAGGACGGGCTTACGGAGATTCCTCTATTTATAAACGTGGGGCTATATATGAAATTTCCCTTTGTCGCACGCAGAGCAGTAACTGATGAAAAACCAATAAGAATCATCAAACCACTTTGACCCTTAAAGTAAGTCGCTAAGGGACATAGCACTGCAAAATTTGGCGTACCGATACAATGGAAAACAAGAGGACGGATGCTAACGCTCGCCTCCTGATCTATATGCATGATTGTAAAATGGGACCTCCGCTAAGTGACGTAACAGTTGACCATCGAAATTTCTGCCACGTTCTTTTCCATCGAACATGACGCACAGGGTTTAAGCTAAATGATATGATACATCACCAAATTTGAACACCATTATATCATAAGATATGGCCACGCCTCGGCGCGGGTTACCCATAACCGCCTTTCAGGGTGGTCAAAGAACGCTTTTCGCGGACG
>WSTX01002724.1:0-23521 GCA_019633405.1 Tulasnella sp. 408 | reverse complement strand
TGACTAGTTGGCGGCGTCAGAAAGGGGGAGGAGTGGAATCGCCGGCGGCGGTTCCCACGGTTCACGGTTCCCTAACATACAGCCACTCTTTAGTATTTAAAGCACGACGGAATGAGGAGGTTTGTTCCTCATTCCGCCTCTTGTCTACTTTCCTAGTCATAGCAATCCAATCCTCTCAACCATCGTGCTAGTGTGGCGTTCCCGCCTAGTGATCTCACTCTATTAACCATTGAAGAGCACCTTACTACTCCAAAGTAACTATCGATCTTGACACAAATCCTTACAAAAAAAATGGGACTATCAAACAAACAGATAATACAGGTTGGATCATCGAAGAGATTGGAATTGAGGCATGGAGAGAAGGTATTGCATCATGAACATATGCTATGCAAGGGTGAGGGCTGCAGGAGCTCAGAGACGTCCAGAAAGGCAATATAACTGCCTGCCACAAGCAGGGTGGATGCAGATAGAGCAATTGTTTTATCCGTTTCGTCCAAGAACTGTGATGGTAGCCAAATAATCTGAGAGCCACTGAGTCAGCCACTGTCCTTCAAGGGCAAAAGGGGAAAAAATTGGAGGCAGATGCTTGCATAACTGGGCAATGGAGCTTTGTTGGGAGCGCGTTTGTTGCGCGGTGTCGCGTTCCTAACCGTGGGAACGTGAAGTCGCCGTGCGGCAAGCGTATAGGAAACCTGTATCAGTAGTTCCTTTAGCTAGAATTGTAATAAAAGTTTTACCTGGCGCGAATGGAAACAGAGAACGATTATGAAGAGTTGAGAGGTAAAAGAGTTAAGTGGGAAGGGTGTATTGGGAGAGGGTGTAGGCGTGGGAACGGCTGGTGGCGTTGCGCGTTCTCTGGTGAGCGCATCTGAGGGGAGCACGTCTGAGATGCGTGCGAGGATGCTCGAGGAACGCGAATGGCTCACTGAGGCTGGAAGTAGCTAGAAGAATAGTAGATGTTGCGAGCGCGTTTGTTGCGCGGTGTCGCGCTCCTAACCGTGGAAACGTGAAGTCGCCGCGCGGCAAGCGTATAGGAAATCTGTATCAGTAGTTCTTTTAGCTAGAATGGTAATAAAGGTTCTACCTTGCGCGAATGGAAACTGGGAACGGTTAGGAAGAGTCAAGTGGTAAAAGAGTTAAGTGGGAAGGGTGCGTTGGGAAGGGGTGTAAACGTGGGAACGGCTGGTGGCGTTGTGCGTTCTCTGGTGAGCGCGTCTGAGACGCGCGCGAAGATGTGTGAGGGACGCGAATGGGTCACCAAGGCTTGAAGTAGCTAGGAAAATAGTAGAGCTAAGTTCCTATGTACTTTGAGCAAGATTTGTGCGGTAGGAAAGGTGTGCGAATCAAGTAGCGCGGTTTCCTAAAAAGGTAGTGTGTCTGGGACGCGTGCGAGGGTGCACGAGGGACGTGAACCGCTCACCGAAACTTGTAGTAGTTAGAAAAGTAGTAGAACTAAGTTTCTAAGTACTTTGCGCGAAGTGCGCGCGGTGGGAAACGTGCGTGAATCGAGTAGCGTGGTTTCCTATTAACGTAACGCATCTGAGACACGCTAAGTTAGCGACTTGTTTATCGTGACAAGTCAAAAACGAGGTTACCTGTTTGTCGATGATAGGGGAACGAGGGAGTCTATTTGTCGATGATAGACGAATGAGGTTGGCCGCACTTTAGCTGGTAGGAGGATAGGGCAAAAAGAGGATGAAGAGACTAGTAACGTCTCTCCGGCCGTATTTATGTACAAATTAAGAACTAGCTAGAGTATTCTAAGACATTCTACAATATACTAAGACGTTCGCTGATGTTCAGAGGAACAGCAGCAAAATGCAGTCGCAAGTTGTTCCATCGGTGACAAGCCCGCGTCTGCATCACGTGACGTGCGCGTCTAACTTGTTAAGCGAGTGCAGATGCCCAGGCGAGTCAAAAGGTGTACATTGAATAATGAAAATGATTCGTACAAATGATTTGACATGTCGAGGATACTCGGTGTGGCGAATCGGAAGAAAGGAACGGCTTTTGAGACGTGCCGGTTTCCCAAATTAGGAAAAGAGAGAATTCAGCCAAAGCAAAGATTTATTCGGCCCGATTGTGTGATTAGGGACGAATACTATTATAGAAAACATTACAAAATCTGAAAAGGAAAATCTAATCTAAGTGTAGCTAGTTTAGGTGAAAGGGGGAGCCGGGGGAGTTCGCCAGCAGCATTCCCATGGATCCCACGGTTCCCTAACAAGTATCCCCCCTTTGGGAATACCGGCTGCGCAATTGGACCTAATTCTTCTTGTCCTCATTAGCGGAGTCGATAGACGAAGGAGAGGAGGAGGTGATGGATACGACAGGGGAAGATTCACGAGAACGAAGGGAGCCAGTGCTGTCATCCGAATCGGGAAGGTGGATTTGAGGCATGAGGAGATGGAGGCTCGCAAGACTATGTTCAGCTGCCTGAGTGCGTCCAAGGGTCCGCTTGACCGCGGATAGACTTCGCTGATGTTCAATTTGAAGCGCTGATAGCTGACTAAGAGCCTTGGTGAGGTCGCGACTCAATTCATCATTCTGCCCCTTGTAGGCATCGACAAGGTAGCGCATGTGTTCGCATTGGTCCAAAGGTACCTTAATGCGATCGTCCTGCATCCTATCGAGTTCTTCAGTCTCCTTGGTAATAGCGTCCGAAAAGGGGTTGGCCTCGTCTGCGAAGTCCGAGGCATCAATGTGAGGGCAAATCCCGGTAGGGCAGTACAGTGAGTGGAATCTCCAGTTTAGGTAATCTTCTGGGCAGCGAATGCGAGTATCCTTGCCCAGGGTCTTGCGGCGGACAAGGGATATGAAGGAATAGAGACCAAGAAGTTGTTCGCGCGCGTGCTGGGCTTGGTGTAGAGCGACATCCAGCGGAGCGGGCTTGGTGAGGGGTTCGAGGTAATAGGGTATCATATTGCTGCTGCTGTACTTGAGCCAAGTGTTGACAGGGATTCCGATATCGATGGTGGCTTCCGCGAAAGCGATAGATTCGATTGGGCCCACGGACTTGATAATATTTTGGAGATATTCGATGCCTTGTTCCATCTTCCAGTCCCAAGCATGGATAATGCGAGGGTTGAGCCTGAAATCTGCTGCTGGGTCCGTGTCTTCAAACCTCGATGCGTCAAGCGGAATCACAAAGAGGTTTCCATGGGGAACTCCTCCGGTGAGAATGGAACATATGGAGGGAACTATACCGTAAAGTCCAGGACTGATTAGGTTGAATTTATTTTGGACACAGTGCCCCAACATACCTTTCCCCATAGCAAGGTCAGCTACTGTGGCCGAAGGTACCCCAGCAGTAGTGGCAGCCATAGAGAAGGTTTTGGGAAAGGGGATAGTGTAGAATAGAGCGCGATGTTGATCAGGGTAAACAATGATTGGACGAATAGGGTGAAAGTTGGTTGATGAGCAACTTCACTTGTTCTAGACATCGTTTTATAGGCTCGTACAGATCCGTTTGCTCCTTAGAACTTCTTCCAGTACTAGTTTGTATGATTTCTGCTTGAATTGGCGCCTGAAATGTTGGTCTGACAGTCGGTATAGGCGTGGTAAAGGATGTGCACCCCAACAGTCTACAGCGCTAACGCTGGAACCTCATAGATTACTGTGGAATCTTTTGGCTACGCAATCTTCGCCCTATATTTTGATTATCGATAGGCGACTCGTGTTTTGCGTCTTCCTCTGGGGCAGCCGGTGCCAAATGTGGGGCTTTGTTGTGGTCCGCTTTCTGTTTGGGATTGTGCTGGAGCGTCCCACGCGGTAGCTCCGCCCTTTCGCGTATTGTACTTGCTTGCTCCGTCCATTCGCGAAGGATCGATGGCGCGTTGCGTAGATCTTGAGCAGTAAGCCACTCATCCCACTCAGGTCCGTAACCAATGAACCGGGTCAGGTAACGTTTGACTCTCCTGCTCTTCCTTCCTTTTTGGGAAGGTAAGTCTTCCCATTTCTTGGCGATGATCCTTTCTACCTCGTATTCTGGTAGCTCCTCGAAATCTTCTCGATTCAATTGCTTTCGAGAACGTTCTCCGAGTTCCGGGGGCGATGAGTGGTAAGGTTGGAGGTGGGCGATGTTGATAACGGGATGAATCTTATACGAGGCAGGCAATCAAAGATGATAGGTGACTGGGCTCAGCTTCGCTGAGATTTCGAATGGCCCATTGTACTTAGGCAATAGCTTCTTTCCTTTGCCTGTAGTTGCACGTAGTAAATTCATTGAGTGAGGCTTTAGTAGAACTTGGTCTCCTTCCTCAAATTCAACGTCCAATCGCCCTTTGTTGTAAGCGTGTTCTTGGAAGGCTTGAGCTACTCTAAGCGAGTCTTTAGCTGAGTTCCAAAGAGCTTCTATGCCCTCGGCGAATGCCTCGCCATCGCGATTCTCAGTGATAACCCTTGGTATTGACTCTCCTGATTGGCCTATGAGAAGGCGCTCAGGGTCGATTGGTTGGAAGCCACACAGCAAATAAATCGGGGTATACCCTGTGCTGGAATGAATGCTATTGTTGTAAGCGTGTTGAAAGGGCACGAGGCATTCATGCCAATCGTCCCATTGTTTATTGACGTAAGTCCTTAGAGCTGTCTCAAGGACTTGATTCATGATTTCGGTCTGACCATCCGCTTGGGGGTGGTGCGCGGTAGTCAGCGCGCGGCAAGTGCCCACCAGACGCGTTAGCTCCTTCCAGAAGCTTTGCGTCCAGCGCGAATCTCGGTCTGTAATGATCTGACATGGTAGCCCAAACAGACTCCATACTTTCTCAAAGAACAGCCTTGCAGTTCCCTCATCGCTCAGATCTGTCCTGGTTGGGACAAACAAAGTGAGCTTACTTAGTTTATCTACTATAGTGAGCACCGTGTTGTAGTCGCCACTGAGAGGTAGATCCGTAATGAAATCCATTGTAACGACTTCGAATGGTTGAGAGGGGATAGGGATAGAACGGAGATAGCCACAAGGGGCGTGGCGACGGGCTTTGGTCTTCTGGCAGAGGTCGCAGGTGTTGATGAACTGCTTGACATCGCGACTCATGCGCGGCCAGTAATACATGGTGGAAATTCGATTGTACGTTTTAGCAAAACCTTGATGGGCTGATTGGCTAATGCTATTGTGCATTTTGCACATGATCTCAGCTCGCTTAGACTTAGGTACGCATAGACGTCCGTGCCCTTGCCAGTCTGAGAAGTATAGAGTGTCTCCGGTTCGTCAAATCACTATTTCTAGTCATTTCACTTACTCTACCTACTCACCTTAATCATTCTGGGTGCCTGTAACCGCTGAGGTGATTAGATGTGCAGATCACATGGTTTTATATGGACTTGTCACCAAAACCACTGAACTTGCTATTTTTACTTGCTACCATTCTCAAGAACCATAGTGAGTATAGTAGTTTATTGTAGAACTCTCTAGAATACTCTAGGTAGTTCTTTGTTAGTACATAAATTACGGCCAAAGGGGCAGGATTGATCCCTTCATCCTCTTTTTGCCCTACCTCCCTACTGCTAAAGTGTGGCCACCCTTGTTTGCCTGTCATTGACAAATTTACCTTGTTCTCCTGTCATCAACAAACAGGTAATCTTGTTTTAACCTATCATGATAAATAGGTTACTCAACTAGTGCATCTCAGACGTGCTACCTTGTTAGGAAACTGCACTACTTGATTTGTGCTCCCTTCCTACTGTGCGAATCTCGTGCAAAGTACCTAGGAACTTAGTTCTACTACTTTTCTAGCTACAACAACCCTCGGAACGCCATTTGCATTCATCGCGTGTCTTATCGCATTCTGAGATGCAGACACTCTAGAACACACAACCTCAGTTGCTGTTCCCACATCGACACCCCCTTTCCATTACACCCCATTCCACTCAACTCTTTTACCACTTGACTCTCTATAAGCATTCTGGGCACCCATTCACATAAGGTAAAGACTTTAGTACTTTTCTAGCTAAGGGGCTACTAAATTCAGGTTACCTATACACTTGCTGCACGGCGACTTTGTGTTCCCACAGTTAGGAACACATCTCCATGCATCAAGTGTGCTCGCAACACACTGGCAGCTTTGACATCTTGTGTTGTTTATTGTTGTGAAAACAGTAAGTGGCAGTGCTTCCTGAGAAACCCTAGTTCCTTGCTGCGGCATCAACTTTTTCACTGCTACAGCAGTCTCCCAGCTGCAGCAGATCACCTGACACGCCACATGGCCCCCATAGGCACTGAAATACTTCTACTCAAAGATGTTAGTGTTTTGTCAGGACTGGCCTTAGGGCTGGGCCAGCTCTGATCTGCCCAAGCTTGGTCCAGCCAAGATCTGAACTTGAGCTCAAACTCAAATTCACAGTTTTCCCAAGCCTATTCCTTGATTGGAAATCTTCCCTTTACGGGTTTGGTTTCATCATGGAGATGGTTGCCAAAGGATTATTTGTCCCAGAGGGGTGTTTCTATTTGTGGCAAACAGAGCTCAATCCGGCTTTGGCCTTGCTCAACCTTGACTCTCCTGACATTGCTTGAGCTTGAGCCACAGAAAAATCGGGCTTTAACATGCCAATAGCCAAGCAATTTTTTTCTGAGGCTAGAGGAGATCTGTCATACTGTATTGTACCTGCTAATAGAATGTTTCTCCATGGCTGAACTGAGGTTTTACACTGCTGGAGCATCATTGTGCATCTCACAGCTAGCAGTAGTTGTCTGACTCACTTGACCAACCAATGAAGCTGCCTTTAAGATATTCTTGCGCAATAATGTGTTTCCTAGCCATTGGTCTTGGAACAGAGCGATTGTCACCACCTTCTGCTGTGGCAGTACATTCTAGCTGTGGATGACAATACCAACCTGGCCAATAGCAACTTGATTAGTCACTTAGATCACCCTAAGATCCCTCACCTGTTTGCTGTGCTGAAGACAATCCAAGACCTACTGCAGTTACCCAATGCCCTGCCGCTGCAACATGGTCCCAAATCTTGGGGGACCCATTTAGAGACTTGGCTTGAGTCAATTAGCCTTGAAATTGTGCTATGTTGAAAGGGATCTCCCAAATATGGAATTGTCCCTGTGATAAACCAGGCTGATGCATGCTGTGGCATCACATCAGCCATCATACCTGAGCCCTCCCTGCACTGTCTTAAATCTTCCAGAGTCCACTTTTGGAACACTGTTGGCTTGGCTTTGATGGGAACTGACCACAAAAAAATCACCAAATCAATCAATATGCCATGCAGCAATCATGTGATTGATGGTGCATGGTCAAGCTGTGCTGGGGCAGCTTTAGATTAGGGAACTTCCACCCCATTCACTTCCTTCACCTAGCTGCCCCTCTATAGACATCCACTTAAACGCTTGCAGACCCTTTCCCAGTACCCAGGCCTCATCATGTATACCCTAAGACTTTAGGAGTGGCTGTACCTAGAATAACCCGGAATGGTAAAGAATGTGGTAGAATGTCATGGAACAGGATGACGCGGCGCATGAGTAAGAAAGGCATTAATACAATGAGGGGATGAGTAAGGAACGTATGGTAGTGGTGAGGCAGCGAACGATCGGAGAGGTTGCGGGGAAGGGGTCACGTGATGGGGAAACGCAAGGCACGTGATCGTGATGTGACGAGGTCGTCACACCTCACCAATACCATACATCCTTACTCATCCCCTCATTGTGTCCACACTTTTCTTACTCATGCAACGCATCATCCTATTCCGGGTTGTTCTAAGTACAGCCACTCTTTAGTATTTAAGTATGATGGAATGAGGAGGTTTGTTCCTCATTCTGCCTCTTGTCTACATTCTCCTTCAATACACCAATCGTGCCAGCATGATGTTCTCGCCAGGTGACCTCACTCTATTGAATCATCAGAAGAGCACTTTACCATACCAAAGCAACGATTGATCTTGACATAATAGGCTTATGCTGCATCACCTATCCACATGGACTCCAAAAGCTGGGAGACAGCCCTAAGCTTTGCCAGCTTTCTTTGTCACCCTCATGCTCTTTTTGATCTCAACAGCATTGGGAACAGACAAGCTCACAGTTAGCTGAACAGTGGACTTGATACCCAGCTCAAGTCCCCAGATAGACTGTGACACCAACAGTGAAAGAAGTCCAATTAACTGAGAGAACTAAGTGTGTGTCAATAGAGACTAGTAGATTAAAGCAGCAGCTACATTGAACAAAAGAATCAGACATCACAACAAATGTAGTGACAACATAGCTTGGTGTCAGCCTAAGATGATGAGGGAAACAATTATAGGTCAATTGGGACTAGAAAGAGGAGCAAGTTGAAGGATCTTGGATATATCCAAGAAGGAAATATCATCATTTACCACAACCAACATGGACCCAGATAGAACAATGGTGTTGGGTGCATCAAGGTACTGGCTTGGCAGCCAGAGCATCAAGGAACCAGTATAATTCACCCAATGGCCATTGGAAGAAAAGAAGCACTGGGCTAGGGAAACACACGAGTAGTGGCGATTGATAGGTCTGGGTGAGTTGAGGAATGACTGGAGTGTAAGGAATGAGCACCAATCATGGTGAATATCTCTGGTGTAAAGGACCGTATATGAAAAGACCCTGACATATGCGACCCAATCAGTGTGACCTTACCTAGGCCTCCCAAGCTGTTCCCCCTTCTCCACATCCCACAAGCGCAGTGTCTTGCCAACAGACCCAGATGCAAGCATCTTGCCATCAGGAGAGAAAGCCACAGATGTGACCCAGCATGTGTGACCTTGCATGGGCTTCCCAAGCTGTATGCCCTTCTCCACATCCCACAAGCGCACCGTGCTGTCAGAAGACCCAGATGCGAGCCTCCTGCCATCAGGAGAGAAGGCAACAGACGTGACCCAATCAGTGTGACCTTGCATGGGCTTCCCACACTGTATGCCCTTCTCCACATTCCACAAGCACACCATCTTGTCAAAAGACCCAGACGCAAGCCTCCTGCTATCAGGAGAGAAGGCAACAGAACTGACAGATCCGGTGTGACCTTGCATGGGCTTCCCAAGCTGTTTGCCCTTCTCCACATCCCACAAGCACACTGTGTTGTCATCAGACCCAGATGCAAGCCTCCTGCCATCAGGAGAGAAGGCAACAGAGTTGACACAACTGGTGTGACCTTGCATGGGCTTCCCAAGCTGTTTGCCCTTCTCCACATCCCACAAGAACACAGTCTTGTCATCAGACCCAGATGCAAGCCTCTTGCTGTCAGGAGAAAAGGCAGCAGCCTTGACCATATTGATGTGACCTTGCAAGGGCCTCCCAAGCTGTTTCCCCTTCTCCACATCCCACAAGGTCATTCTCCTGCCATCAGACCAAGATACGAGCCTCTTGCCATCAGGAGAGACCACAACAGAGGAGACCTGATAGGTGTGACCTTGCATGGGCTTCCAAATCTGTTTCACCTTCTCCACCTCCACATCCCACAAGCGCACCATGTTGTCAGAAGACCCAGATGCGAGCCTCTTGCCATCAGGAGAGAAGGCAACAGACCAGACCCGATGGGTGTGACCTTGCAAGGGCTTCCCAAGCTGTTTCCCTTTCTCCACATCCCACAAGCGCACTGTCCTGTCGTCAGACCCAGATGCGAGCCTCTTGCCATCAGGAGAGAAGGCAACAGACCAGACCAAATTGGTGTGACCTTGCATGGGCTTCCCAAGCTGTTTGCCCTTCTCCACATCCCACAAGCACACCATGTTGTCAGAAGACCCAAATGCGAGCCTCTTGCCATCAGGAGAGAAGGCAACAGACCAGACCTGATAGGTGTGACCTTGCATGGGCATCTTAAGTTGTATCCCCTTCTCCCCATCCCACAAGCGCACCGTGTTGTCAGAAGACCCAGATGCAAGCCTCCTGCCATCAGGAGAGAAGGCAACAGACCTGACCCAATCAGTGTGACCTTGCATGGGCTCCCCGCACTGTACGCCCTTCTCCACATCCCACAAGCGCACTGTCTTGTCATCAGACCCAGATGCAAGCCTCCTGCCACCAGGAGAGAAGGCAACAGACCTGACCCAATTGGTGTGACCTTGCATGGGCTTCCCAAGCTGTTTGCCCTTCTCCACATCCCACAAGCGCACCGTCCTGTCACCAGACCCAGATGCAAGCCTCTTGCCATCAGGAGAGAAGGCAACAGACCTGACCTCCTTGGTGTGACCTCGCATGGGCCCCCCAAGCTGCTCCCCTGTCTCAACATTCCACAAGCTAATGGTTCCATCCCCACTGCCCAGTGCAAGGGTCTTTCCACTAGGTGAGAAGTCAATGGTATATACTGCACTACCTACATGCTTAGTCCACACATTGTTAGACCAATTAAGTTTTTGTTTGCCCTGTAGGACCTCCACCAATTTCTGGTCACAATAATGCTTCCATAGGTGGGTATCAATGGGGCAGAAGGCAAGTGCTGATGCATAAATGTGCAGAGCTCCAAATGAGATTGGTTCAAAGAACTCAGTCATGAACCGGTCTGCATCACTCCACAAGTCCAACAGACCTGATTTTGAATTAGAGGGACACTGCTTGAGCATTCCTCACATATTAGTGTTTGTTTCTGCTTGTATTGGTCGACTCACCTTGATCCAGTCTTCCACTTGTTTCGCCATTTGAATTGCTTCCTCACTCTTTCCGATAAGGCTCATGATCTCAAGCCAGCACAACAATTTTGTCTTGCTGAAAGTCTCCAACATCATATTAACTTCAGACTTCCCTTCATGCCCGCCAGATTCATTAGCGGTGACAAGATGAGCAGCCCATGATTGGCAGCAATATTGTAGGCCTGAAGCTACTTCACTGGTCACCTTGGCCTGCACATATGCGTCGGAATTGGGCATTGAGAGATCCGAGAGATTGCAGATATTTTTCTTCAGATCATTCTGCATGCACCGAAAACAGTCCTGTGCAAGTCTTGCGTTAGCGTGGCCGAGATCGATGAAGTACGGACTCCCTGCTCCGCATCTTTTGAGATCGGTGAGAAGGTCCCGGATTGAGGTGTGCATGAGTTTGACGTGGTTGGTGGGTCCACTGGGAATGATAAGTAGAGATTTTACATTCCGGAAAACTTCATCACATAGGATTTGATGTGCTTCAACCGCCGTTGTTGTCTCACGAAACACATTTTCATCCAGTAGCAAGTATATAAGGGCCTCGAGCGAAATTGGATACTGGGCCACAACCAGTACGGAAAGTGCTCGGTGGAGGAGGTCGATGTCCTGTGCCTGCTCAAAGGCATGAGAAAGGATTGTAATGTATAGATCATCCAAGCTCTTAAGCGTCGACGAATTGTCGAGCACTTGCTTGAGCCGAAGCATTGCCGCTCCACCGGAAATGTAGGTTATGGCAGTTTTTGCCCATTGAAAAAGGCCTCCAGACAAGGCAACCAGCTTCTGAATGGACTCTGAAGACGGCCAGCTCGCGGAAAGGATGTTGTCCCGTTCCTTAATCTTCAAGCACTCTGATCGGATGAATATTTCTAGGTCACGGTTGATCTCTTTGCTCTGGTCGAGATCTTCCGTCCTCCAGTTTTTCGACCGGAGAAGGTTGAAAATCGGGGGCTCAGGGCGCGTGGTAAGGATGAACTTGACATTTGAAGGGAGAAATGATGAGTAATCGTCGATGAGGCGGATGAAACTCGTAGCGTAGTCGCTGTCCATGCATTCGTCAAGCGCATCGACAACGAGCAAAACCGGAGGTGATTCAGGTGGGTGGTGTTTGAGGGTGTTGACCAGAAGAACCTCAAATTGCTTTTCTAACCGCTTTGGCAGGGAATCGTTTTCCTGAATGGTTTTAAGGATCGCATGTTTGATCTCGGAAGTCCCGTTGTTCTTAAGCTGTTCGGCTAGCGCAAAAATCAACCGCCGTTGTAATGCAGTCTGACCTCGACGGAAGTGAAAGAGGCCCAAACCGCTCCTACTGACGCATCGGTGGGCGACCGTTGCCGCAATGGTAGACTTGCCCCGCCCAGCCATTCCTGAAATCCACAAGACGCGCTCTGCTGACGTGTCTTGAATCCATGCATCAATTCGGTGAAGGATTTCTTTCCTCGTTTCCCCCAGACAGAGAGCATCCTTAACCATATGACCTTGTTCGCCATAGTCGCTTTCCCCCGGCCTGCCGAGAAGAGCGCGCCGTTCCCCATGTATTTGGGCGGCATCTAGAGATGATTGTGTCAGGAGAGCCACCGTAAAATATAAGACGAGACGTACAGAGCTCCTTCACATTGTGATCGGTGTCGCGGACTAAATCATCTAGTGATGGATGTGTCGGAGAAGACCGCAGCCAAATATACGGTGAAACGTACAGAGCTTCTTTACGTTTTTTTCGGTGCCATGGCTCATGATATCTAGTGATGAATATGTCAAAGGAAGCCGACGTAGAAAAATATTAGGTGAAACATACAGAGTTGGTTGAGAAGGGCGTTTGTGTCGAGGATTACAAGCCCCTGTCAGAGCGTAACGTGAGTGGACGAGTATACATCAAAAGACAGGTACTGACATGTATTTCGTCTTGTATAGTCTTGATATGCTCCTGAAACCCCTTCAGAGTCTCGGCATTATCGCGAGATAAAAATGCTCTGGTAAATGCACCCTTCGACTCCAATCCCTGTACCTCCTCTTCCACCAATCTCAATTGCCTAACGGGACTGTCAGAATGATGTGCGGTCAGAGGAGGAAGCGACGGACTGACAATTGCAAATTCTTGATCCGTTCGTTCACTTGTTCATTCTGGTTCTCCTGTGGCCGGGACTTAAAATACTCGAGATGCTCGGCGAGCGTGGACATACGAGACTCCAGGGTCTTCGCGACTTCTTCGTTACTGTCCATACCCTTGCTCACTCTAATCAGATACGGGACGGCTGAGCAGATGCGAGAGGTTTTACCTTCCACATGTCGACGATCATGGACCCCACTTTTGCCGCGGCCCCGATATACGTACCGACGAGGGGGATGGCTCCTGACACCGCTTCTACCGTGTTGAAGGTAGTCTTGGCGATCGTGAGTTTGGTGCTCAGACCCGATTTACTCTTGGCCTGGCCGTATTGATAGCTCGACTGCACTTTCTGAGGTGGCGCTGCGTGGAATGGGTCTCAAAGTCAGAACGATGAGATGCGAGTAAAGCGAAACAATGCCCACCATCGGTCGGCCGCCTCTCGTAGTAATTCTATGAGCGGCTTGGATCAGCGAAATTGCGTACCTGCCCGGGAAGATTCTTGATCTTACCAAAAAGTGTTTCCCGGCAGTCTCAATCTCAGCCCGACAAGCGTTGAGGACCTGAATACCGCCAATGCGATCCAACTGGGCCCAGGAAGATATGGCATTATCGCGTTTCCTTGCATCTGTCCTTCCATATTTCGCGCTAGCCGCTGTCAATCTCTGAAGGACATGCTCCAAAACCCTGGTAGGTGAACGGCTCAGGAAAACAATGTCGACGGTAGGAGTAACCTCCTTACACAATATAACCTTCAGCGGCCGCTTTTTCTCCTGATGAAAGCTTGACGATATTGTCCGGGATAGCTGCCATGGTGTTGACGGTCTGTAGCAAGCTTTGCTGGGCCAACGAGGAGTTGGACGTCCATGCCGTATTCTGCGACGAAGTCAGCGGAAGAATGGTCAACAGAGCGCTGATGGTATTACCTCGATGATATCTCTCATTGTGACTCGAGCGCCGGCAAACCGCTCGTAGATTCCAAGGTGTTGAGCAGGAGTCCCTGAAGTGCTGGTATTTCGTTGTCTTATAGTGTCGGCCGACGCTCGGGGCGTGAGACTGAGCGTCGAGTGGCTATTCATGAAGGAATTTGTTCACTGATAGTAAAGCAGTTGTGTTGCTGATTGTGTGGTTGAGAGGTGGTTGAGGATGCAATCAAGTCAGGGTGCCTCGTGCCCTCGCTCATTGCCTTGGGCGCTAAGGCGACACCGCGCGGACGCTCTCTCTGTCACTTTCGTCGATGGGTCAGAGCGATATGAAGACAGACTCCATAGCATCCACTACCCCTAGAGTACCTCCTACTCTCCTCCTCGGTATCCTTTGAGTGCTCGTTGAGACGATAAACGGAATAGATCCACAGGGCTGATGTCGTGGGTGGACCCTGCGGACCTCCTCCTTCCCTCGGACATCCAGCAGTTCATTCTCGGATTCTAAGTATGCGAGCGCACTGCCGAGGACGTCGTGCCCACTCTGGACCCACTGTCACGAATGGCAAAGCGGAGGACGGACGCGCCGCTACAAAGAATTCGAATTTTGACTGGCTAGTGCACGAGCACATGCCTCGTGAACCGTCAAGCGATTCGTGTATGTCCAAGATTGTCGTCGGCGTTAATGTGACAGGTATCCTCCTTCCAACGATATATATTTGTATATTGTAAGTGCAGAAAGTTAGGTTTCTTTGGCTGCGGCGGCACTAAACCGTCGATAGCGTTTCGAAAGTAACTGTTCGGCATTGTTCTCCCAATGAAATTTATTTACATACATCGGGGAATGAATGTTCGAATCGAAATTGCCGTCGCTCTGCTACTCGGAGTGTCCGACGGGTTTGAGTGCGTTCGCTCCACATCCGCCGGTAGGACAACATCCAAGCACATCACCGTTGGCGGCGCAGACGTCCCGCTTTCTTTCATTCTCGCTTTTAGGTCACGATGGTCGTGAAAGGGACAGTTTCCGCCGCTCATCGGTCATGTGGTATCTTCTCTCTCATCGTCCAGCTTCTTTCAGTGTTCGCTGAGGGGAAGAAGCCGGCGACCTTGTTTGGCGCGTAGACTTGGCGCCCCGCACTCCTTCTGTTCGTCCACCATTCACCCAGCATCCATGTGTACCTTCCAGGCATCCAGTCCAATCCCATCGCCCCATCCCCATGGGCGCCGCCACAAACTCTAACGCGGAGGGGGCGTCCCTGACAATAATTTCAATTCCAACTGGCGATGTACGACCACTAAAGGTTGACTTTCCGACCTGTCTCACCGCTTGCTGGACATAACCATCAAGGTGAGCATGCCCCTTGCGTCAGCTCTGAAATCTGAACTCACCCTACACCGGCACGCTTAGTTCATGGTGTTGTCTACTTTGGAAAGTCGGTTCTCCAGGATTCGATCCACTCTGTTTTGGGACGACGACACGACAAGGCTCAAAGGTTCTGAAGCCGTGCCACTTTCGCCTCTTTCAGGCCTCGAATAGCTCGCCATAGTCTGTCTCAGCCGCTTCTAGAGGCATCGTCTCGATAACGGCGCAACAGCCTCACTGATTGCGACCTTCCAACGCGGAGCTGGTTCAACGCCACAAGACGATCCCAAGATTCGGCACCTTTCTTCCCAAGCTTACTTCTTCTGGTTGGTTAGTGAAATTGGATGTATACAAGCTCGTGTTTGCTGACTAGTGGGTTCACCGCTCAGCTCGTGCCTCGATACGTGCCTCCTCGAATCCCCTCACGCAAGCACCGCCCAACCTCACCATTATCGTTGGTGCTCTAAAAGCACAGGAGGACTTGTCTTCTATGCCACTGGCTGTTCTATCTCAACCTGCCGTCGCGACTCACAGCCAGCCAACTTCGACACGACATCAGAACCCTGTTTGCAAGGACCCGGGACACGAGGGCGCAGGCTTTCGCTAGCTCATCGCCATCCGCCCACACCACCGACTTCCTTGCTCGAGCACTTCGGAACCTCCTAAGCTCGTTTCGGACGCAAGGGGATGTCTATATGTACCGCGGTCGTCAACCGGGTCCTACGGATCAAGCCAAGCATCCACTCCTGGAATCCTACTCGACTTCTCCAGGCTATCACCGACTCTCGGCTCGTCACAACATCCTCGACGAACTCGTTCGATACTACGCACAGCGCTCGTCCAAATCGAACTCGGATATTCGCAAGGGGGAGTGGAGTTGTCGAAGCCATCGAGGATCTCCCCAACGTGTTCGAAGTGGGAAGAAGGGGGGGGGGCGGGGGGAACTGCGGCCCCAGCCAGGCTTAGCCTTCCCAGCACAACCCAGCAGTTCCAAGCGTTGTTGACCCTCGTGATACCGCAAGCTTTCTCATGGCCTCCAGACGAAGTTCAAGGAGGCACCGCCAGCTGCGGTTAGAGCTGCAGCTGCCAACGCACGCCACTGTCGAAACCCTCTCCGGGGACCGGCCATGATATCAATTCGGATACGTCGACCACGCCATGCGGTTCCGCACGGACGGCGTCGCCGAGGGCGCAGTGTGGAAGGATGATCGATGGTCGACTCGAAGGGCGCTGCTCAGCTCGAACAAATAGCTGGTTGGCTCGGCGCAAATCACCCACCACGTGGTGGAAGGACTCGGCTCTCGCGTTAGCAGGAGCGCGAAAGAACGTTTACTCCCTCCGACAACTATTCCTTATCCGACTACTCTCGTTCCACCTCCTAAGAAACACCCATCTGACCCAAGATCGACATCACCTCCGAACAGCATCTTCCATCGGAGAAAGTCGGCACGGCGTTACTCCCCGAGCTTTCTGTCATCGTGCTAAAACGCTGTTGCGTTCGGACCGAAACTGAGCGAGGAAGAGAGATTTGCTCCTCGTCCATGCGCTTGCCGTTTCGTGGGCTCGAAACCAAGTCGGAAGGAACACTGTCCGACCCTAGAGTCAGAGCTGCAGCTGCCTATGGACCGATGAAGCCCTCTTTGGGAACCGCGGAGGAGGTCAGTTCGGTACATCGTTCTTGCAGTTGGCGATTCCCCCACTGACAGGGCCGTTGAAAATGCAGGCAAGAAATGTGATATGGACTCGCCGGGCGTGCTTACCAGGAACCACGTGGCCGACTCGAAGCAAGCTACCAAGCGATCCACCATTGCCAGGCTCATCGCAACGCGCGCTTGGCGTAGTGGAGCGCCTAGCCTACTCCAACACGGACGCGAACGTTCGAAGAATTCCTGTTCACCAATAGACCTTTCCTCAGTCGAGGACTCTTTCTCGTCCCGCCTCTGAACACGCATCGACATCGCGCTGACCACCCAGTCAACATCCCCTTCGTGGCACTTCTTCCGGAGGAAGGAAGAATGGGGGTGCTCTATGAAACTTCCGTCGTCGTACTACAATTCGTCGCACTTCAGACCGAATATTGAGCTAGGAGAAGCAAGTAGATCGCTCGAAGAAGATGGCTGAGGCAGCTCGAACGGTAGCAACGTCGCCGAGCCGGGATGGGGAGGAGATGGAGGAGCCGTCGGAAGCGAACGACCCTATCGGAAGAAAATGCAAGGGCATCATGAAAGCTGAAGTCTTGCTGGCTCTGGCATCCATGCCCTACGGAAAGAAGAATGAAGGCATTCTAGTCAAAGATAGGGGCGGGAGAAGCAAGCTGGTTCACTGATGTGGACTCGAATCGTCTAGCAGAATTATCGGAAGCACCCCTCGCAAGTCTCGGATACGCGCCGGTCCACCCAAGATACCACCATCTCGATTCGACTCGACCGCAACAGGACGTCTTCCTCCCACTAGAGAAGAGACAGAGGACTCACTGGAGCCCCACGACGTCGTGAGGAGAAGATGCAGGGGGGGGGGTGCTGGAGGCTCGAGTCGTCCCGGTTCTTGCTGTCCATGCCCTACAGAAAGGAGATTGAAGAGATTTGCATTGTCAATCGCTCGCAAGTAGGAGGGCGGAAGCAAGACCGTTTAGAGATGCACAGTTGAAGCTCTTGAACGATTCCTCGAAGCGTACCTTACGAGCCTCAAAATGTCTCAGGCGTTCCTTCGGCCCCAAGACCCCACCCAACCGGTTCAATTCGACCGCAGCGCGAAGACCTCCTTTCTCAGCGAACGCAATAAACTTCGAAAACGTGTCTCCTCTCGAGTCATGACCAACCTATTCATCCCCCACTTCCCAATTCTCTTCTTCGACTTTGAGGTTCTCCGCTTTCGGCGTCAACCTCCCACACTCTCTTCGAAAAAGTCGAGGACCCGACGGCACCAACCAACCTGGCATCCTAGGGTCCACTAGCAACTCCCCGCATCGCAACGGGAAGGAACCAGAACAAGTTGAAGCCGTTGTCGCTAGACAATAACATCATGGTCTGGGGAACCGTGACGGAGTTGCGGGGCAATCTCGTCGAGTGAATGCGTTTGCGAACGGTATACGGGCGGGAATCCTGACGAGCACGAAGAAACCCGCCTCAATGAGGGAATAAATCGCTCGTTCACTGGTTGCGGGTCTTTGGCTTTGGTGGATGCGGTGGGTTTGCCGGCTCGGCTTGTTGCGTCGGCTGCATTGGCGGTGATGACTAATGCCCCCAGGTGTTTAAGGTTGTTGTCAGTGACACCTACGACCGCCTAGCCCACGATCAAGTTCCCTGGCACCGCGACTCCTTGGAGAGCCTCGGAGAAGATTCGACCGGGTGGTAGTGGGGCGCAAGGGGGAGAGTGAGGGATAGTGGGGAACGTTGAGAAGCTAGTGAGACTCGTCGAATGGATAGATATGCACTGCTTGGACAAAGTCAGGGACGGGACACTGTGTGGAAAGGGGAACTCTTGGCGCATTTCTTCTTATCTTGGTGTTCGTGAACAGAACAAGGTGAAGACCCACGTGACCGTCGTTGACACCAATTGGCCAGGCACGCACGCCCAACACCCCGCAAAGTTCTCTTCTCCCTTCCGACGGCTCACCATTCATCATCGTCTTCTCTATTGACATCCTTTGCCAAGTGTGTCTTGCCTCCCCCGAGGGCCCCTTGACAAAACCCTATAGAGCGGCGAACGTGTCTATACCAACGATTTCAATTCGAACTGCGGAGAGATGACCTGCACAGAATGCACTCGCCTTGGCACATGCTCCAGAATGACGGAATAAGAATCCTCGGCCCCTTCACTCCCCCGGTATCTTCTAGACCGACGTCGCGTCAATTTTCTAGTGTTGGACTTGGGAGGCGGACGAAGCTGACGATCTCCAACGTACACTTCGTCTAGGCTCAACCGCTCATCACCACATCAGGTGCATTCACGCTCTCCTCTTCTTCACGGCGGGCCTTAATACTCGCCCTGACTGTACGCAAGACACACCTGATTGCTCAAATCCTCACTACTTTTCCGCCGGCACCACCAGCAAGCGTAGTCATTGCGGTCCTAGAACCCGCGCAGCAAACAGACCACAGCCTGTTACCACCCGTCCCCCCATCCTCCGCCGAGGTTCACCATCAAATCCAAGTACACAAAACATGCGCACAGCGCAGTTTGCACCGGAGATTGGGCGACGTTGGTCAACTTCGCTTGCATACATCGAGCCTTTCACGACCTCTCCTTGGATTACTGGTGGAAGGACATCATGGGCAACTCGTGTATCAGCCAGATGCTGAGCCTTTGAAGGAAGCGGAGTATGACGGTGTCTGAGAGGAGCAAAACCAAGAGCTTCCAAAGACCAAACGAGAGGTAAGACGTTTTATTAGAGAGCGTCTACCGCCGCTAACAAGGGTGTTGTTTCCTTTGGCTTTCCTTAGCGTCGTCCTTGGGTATGAAAGACGCCGGCGCCGAGTCAAGTTCCCCCACTCGACGCTGTCAGTCGAATCACCATGGGTGACAATGGCATGGACGACCATCTTCGCATTTGCGGCGGCTTGCCCTCCCCGACGTACCCAGAGACAAGCACAGCGTCTTGCCGAACCTCAGACAACTTCATACAACGGCCCGAAGCAACCATGTGATCACACATAGAACTCACTTACCATCGTCCAACCGGCTGGTGGACCCCGATGGACGTTGCATTGGGAGTAGCGCCAAACCAACGTCGTCAACAGTCACGCGGGGGAAACACAGGGGACGCATCAATACGAGTCCATTCAGAGCCCACCGTAAACCACCGTCATTGGCGAGGAGTGGTAGCAACATAATGAGCATATAAGCAGTCTACGAACTCGCCAAGCATCCGCACCCGTCAACGAACGCTCTCTTAACGCACGGGCGCCGCTGCCTTCAACGACCGAGTTCCAAGTCGACCAAGTCTCAGCCCGCCACCTGAACCGCCCTCGCAAACTCTGGTTCGCCGATATCAGAAGCATTTCGATACAATCGAATTGGATTTGAAGAAGGCGTGCCAAAGCTCGGGCGGTAGGGAACATGGTGCCAGGGGGAAGTTTGGAGCTCAGGCACGTCCGGTTGAACTTCCGTCAAGATGAGCTTTGAAACCCTCCATCCGTCCGGGACCGCCCGACGAGCTGTTCGGAGAAGCTGAATCGCTACCCGTCAAAACTTTCGCTGACGTCCCAGGGTATCCCGCTCTCGAAACATTAAACCCAAACGCAGCGGCGGACTGCCTCGTGGATGCACCACGGTTCTTCGACCTACCTAGGTCGTTACGGCACCTTCGAATTCCATCCTACACGTCTCTCTCGGCGACCTCAAGTCAATGTTCCGTTCCCCCGTCCTCAACACACCACCCACTCCAGTTCGAGCCGACTGCGGGGCAAAGGCCCCTTTCCTCGGCAATAGCAACGGATTCGGACAGACGTATCGTTTATCAAGCCTTGGCCAGGCTCTTCATCCCCACTTCCCAACACTGCTCTTCGACCTTGAGGTTCTCTCCTGCCGACGCCGTCAACCTCCCTGAACCATCTTTCCAAAAGTCGAAAGGCTCATGGTACCGACCAACCTGGCATCCCTGGGTCCACTATTAGCTTCTCGCACCGCGATGGGAAAGAACCAGGACGACACCGAGCTGCTGTTGCTAGACGATAACACGATGGTGGTGCCAAGGAATCGCGACGGAGCTGCTGGGCAATCTCGTCTGGAGCGAATGCGCTTGCGAACGTTATACAGTCGGGAGTCCTGATGGGCGTGAAGTAATCCACCTGAATGCGGGAACAAAACAGGTTGCGGGCCTTGGGAGGGCTTAACGGCGAGGCTTCTTGCATTGGGTGCGTTGGCGCTGTTGGGTAACGCACCGGATGTTCAAGGTTGTCGTTGGCGAACATACAGAACCAGTCGTCCAAGATGTTCAGAGTTCTGATCGACTTTTCACATCTTCTCATGTGGAGGAAGGGGGACGGCAAGGACGGAGATGCTGGCGACTGTGACGAGCCTCCCGCATCCGAACATTTCTCCATGGTATGTGGGATTGAATTGCATACGAGCCCGTACCTAGCTGACTAGTGCATTCACCCTTAGCTCAGCCCCGAAATGCGTCTTCCCAAATTTCCTTAACGTTAACATCTTTGGTCTAAGCCCGCGAAGACTCGTATTTTACATTAACGGTTGTGCTCGCTTTACGTCTCGGCTCCCAACGCCCGCTGTGACACGATGTCAAGACCCTACGGGGAAACCGTGTCACGAGCGTCTCTCGCCTTCGCTACCTCCTCATCCGCCTGAGGCACCGACTCGCTCCTTCGAGCAGTTCGAAACCTCCCAAGCTTGTTTCGGATGCAAGGGGACCAATAAACTGCCGTCACAACCCCAAGCATCCACCACCTGAACTCTTCCTCGAGTTCCCCACTCCCCCCCTCCCGGACTCTCGGCTCACCGCAACATCGTCTCGACCAGCTCCTACCAGCGTTTGAACTGCTCAAGGGGCTCTACCAAATCGAACTCGGAAACAGCAAGTCGGGATATTCGCAAAAAGGGGACGGAGTCGCCGAAGCCGTGAGGGACGTCCCGGCCGTGTTGGCGGTGGAACTGGAGGAACTGCGCATCAGCGGGTCTGCGCCTCTTTTTTTTACAACCCAGCGGCTCCAGGACTTGCTGCGCCGAGTGGAAGCACAACCCGTCCGGTGGTTTCAAGACGAAATGCGAAAAGACACCGCTGACCCGGGGTTAGAGCCTCAGCTGCTGGCGCACCCCTCTGTGGACTGCAGAGGACCTCGACTCGAGCACGTCTTCTTCGCTTGGTAGTTCCATCATGAACAGCGTCGAAGACGGAGGAAGGAGAAATGATGAGGACGTGCCGGCCAAGATTACTAGCGACCTCGTCGTTGACTAGAGCAGGCTGCCAAGCGGGGGGGGGGGCGACCATCGACAGGCTCGTCGCAGAGCATTCGGGACACTGGAGATCACAAGCTTAGCCCAGGCCTAACGCGAACGTTGAGAATCCCCACTTTTTTCCTAATTTGCCTATTTTTTCTCGTCCCACCTCCAAAGGCACGTCAAACTCGCGCTGAAACTTCGGTCAACGCCACCGGATGAGTGCGTCCTCCAGAAGAACATGGAAATGTGGCGTTGCTTCAACGAATTTCGACCGACGTGCTGAACCTCATTGCATTTGGAACCGAAATCGAGCGAGGAGAAGATGGTGGGGAAGTAGGAACGGGTGTCAAGCTCGCTAGACCGGACTGAGAAGGATGAGGGAGGCATTGGAACCGAACGACGCCGCGAGAAGATGCAGGGGGAAGCGGGAAGCTGGAGTCCGGCCAAAGGAGAGTAAAGACATTTCCGACGCCAATCGGTCGCAGTTTCCTCAGCAAGTCGAAGATAAGGAGGACAGAAACAACGTCGTTTGAGAATGTAGAGTCAAAGTTCCTCAAACGAATCCCTCAAGGGTTCTTCACCAGCCTCAAAAACGTGCAGCAAGGGCCTCGGACCCGGAAGGATCGTTGGTCAAAGCTGTCCGGACATCGGAGACCGAGCGGACTCAAGATATGTCGGTGGTCCGAGCTAATGCCCTGAATTAGTTGATTGGGGAGGGTATTGAACAAGTAGTCTAATCTGGAGTGATATTTGCTATGACGTTTACAGTCCGCTTCGTTTCCGCTTTCGACGTCGGTGTCCCGTGTAAGAATAAACTTCGTGGCACACATCGTGGTTGCGATAACCATTGCGCACCCGTTACTAATCATCCATCTGTTTCTCGTTCTACTATGAGCAAGAGGGATACGAGGCCACAGGGACGCACAATGTGACTCTCCAATCGTCAATCCAACCTCCCGCAGCCTTCGCAACCGTTTGTGAAGGTCCGTACGGGGGGATTCACCCGTTTTGACGAATGAAGAATGAACGACAGACAGGACCGCCTGAAACGAGCGATTAAGTTTTGCGACAGCGAGGTTCCACAGGCAGACTCGGAGAGGCTGTGTTCAGCGGTAGTCGGGCGCGCGAAAGAGTTAAGGAAGGTAGAGTCGAGAAGCCCCTGAGGTATGTCGTATGGACAGGCATGACCTGTTCAGGACAGAAATTTAAATGCCTCAGGGAAGGGGTGCACTTTATCTCGGTGGCACGGACCGCATGGTGCAAAGTTGGCGGAAAAAGGATTTCATTGAAACTCAGCCACTCAACTCCGCGTCAGGGGCAATTGATCATGCACCCTCGCTCTCCTCCTGTTCCTCTCCCCCCCTCTTCTCACCTGTTCTCTCGTGCACCCTCACCCTCACTTATACCGTACTCAACTCATGTCAAGTCTCTCGACCCCCTCTAACCCCAGCACCAGCAGCAGATATGCCAACAGCAGTTTTAGTACGGCCACAGCGGGCGGGCACAGCGACCCCGTCACCGCCACTCCCTCATCCTCCTTCGAGGTTCACCTTCGAATCAAAACGAACAAATCATGCACCCAGCACTTTTGATATCCGAGATCATCCACTCCGTCTTCTCAAATTTCGTCATTCCCGGAGATCGCGC
>WSTX01002723.1:0-23615 GCA_019633405.1 Tulasnella sp. 408 | reverse complement strand
TTCATCCACTTCGGCGAAGCGTCAGGATCCTTATCTTCGCTCCTCGGTAAAACCACCTGGACGGTGTACAGAGGCAAAGCAGGCACCATGCTCATGACCTTCAACAGCGGTTCGTACGAGCGGTACGTCGTGCCGTAAGGAAGTTGGTTGTGGAAAAGAAGTGTCGAAAGTACACGGACGCTTTCCAATGCGCGGAACAGTTCCGGTTGATGGGAGGGCCGAAGTAACTGAGGACGTTTGCTTGCGTCTGACGCGTCGGCAGTGTCTGCAGCCCCAGAGGACCTCTTGTTCTTCCGAGACGGCACGTTGTACGTCCGAATCTGCGTTTCGAGGTGCTTGCATATCGCGTTGAGCATGCCCGCCTGCGGGAACGGCATGACCCCCCTCTCCACCGTCTCCTTCCTAATCTCCGCCGGCATATCCCGCCTAAGTCCCAAATGATCTCCCCCGGGTGAAATCATCTCCACGGCCCTCCTCGTCTCGTCCGACGCATCAGCGGCGAAAGAACCGACGGCCTTCGCACCCGCAGCCGATCGAACGTTCCAGTCCAACACGAGCTCGACGTACAGCTTCGTCGCCTCCTCGACGTGGCCCCGCGCGAGGAACGCCTTGATCAGCGCCGCGTAGTGCTCTTGCGGCCTCGGGCGGCCCGAATCGCGGACGATTTGGAGGAGCGTCATCGCTTGCGTCAAAGCCTTGGCCGGGGCGGCGCGCTGCACGTTCGTCGTGTCGAGCCAGGCGTACCGCGGCATGGGGACGGGAACTTTGAGCCACTTGCTCTTCTCCAGACCCGCGTACGCCACAGGCGCGCTGAGCCGCAGCGCGCAGAGAACTTTATCGAGGAACTCTTGCGTAACTCCGAGGGGTTTGAGGGGCTGGTTCGGCTGCTGCGTCGCGTGCTTGGCCTGCAGAACTTTGATGAGGTATCTCGTAGCGTCGTCTAGACCCCATACTCGTAGACGTTTGTTAAAGCCTTCTTCGAATCGGGTTTGTGGCTGTGGGTAGGGGATTCGGAGCGGTTGGGGAGCCGAGAGTATCCGCCTTGGTCGAGACCGATTCACCGCGGGGGATGGGTAGAGGAGGATGGTAGGTTGCTTCGAAGCTTCGGAATGAGTTTTGTTGGTCGATCGGTCGAGTTCGACTGAGTCAGATAACGTTGAAAAGCGTCGAGATATCTCAGTTCCACCGTGCGCGTTAATTTTCGAAACACCCCCCAAAAAACGTACCGCTCTTCAACGTCGAAGGCCCCGGTTCGAGGAGAGTTCCAGTGCTACCTGGGGTTTGAGTTCCAGCAGAATAGCCTCTGGATAAGGTTTTGGCAATGACTCGTGCGGAGCGATGAGGCCTTGCTGGGTGCGGGCCGCCACCAACGTGCCGCGCAACCGCCGACCGGCATAGTCCCGTCGTTGACATGCAAGTTAAGGCCAATAGTCTAGAATTCAAATTCAAAGTTAGGTAACTGGATTGAAAGCGCCCGTTGAAAGACTTGCCTCTGGGGAAAAGGTGGCGAGAGAAAAGAGGCACAGAAAGTTGGTGAACGGCGAGTGGGAAAACGCCACAGGGATCAGGCGAGCAAACAACAACCAGCACGTCTACAGGTTTCCCGATCGACTCGAGGATTTGAGCCATCGAAGGTCCCGTTCATATGTCCCATGTCAAAGTCCTTGAGATTTGGCAAGCGTATTGTGCTATTTGGACCGGAATTTCTATGGTGGGGTGGGATGACAGAGTAGGTAAGTAACAACGACCGTAGGCCTTCAGCACATCCGGCAAGAACGGTGATGAATTGAGCAACGCTTGGACGTCAAGGGTACAAGCCGACTAACTCGAGGGGTCGAAGGTACGGGAATGTAAGTTGAAGTGGGAGATGGAACAGTCTCGGATTGTGAGGGAACGGAGCTGACAGGCTGTCTTCCGTCGCAAGGGCTCTGGTACGTTGCTCCAAAGCCACGGCCCAACCGTCAGGGAGCGAACGTGGGGCGTCTGAGCGAAAGTAGTACCATGATACTCTCAATCTTGCTCGTTGCTTTCATGGAACTCCATCTATGGCTATGCGGGAGCTGCGAGGCAGCGTAGTTGTAGCGCTCCTCTTGACTACCGCAGACGCAGTTTACGCTTAGCAATGCACCGGATGACTTTTAAAGAGCCATTTTCACCGCCTCCTCCAGATTCAGGCAGGAGCTTGGTCGTCGAGAGAATGGCACCTTGGTCTATCACTCGACACCAGTAGGTGGAGACGAGTCGAGATTTGCGAAGGGCTGCTGAATAGGGAGTGTCATGTTGTAATGACTCTAGGGCACTGTGAAAGATAGTGACGAGGACCTCGGATGGTAGTCTGTCGATCAAACAGCTTTTCTTGCGAGAAATGCGCTAGCCACTCGTTCGAGGTTTAGTGTCTTGGTTCAACCTCTGAGTGGGAAGGCTTGCGTTTACCGTGTTAATGAAGACTCCACGAGTGATCCTGGGAATACCAATCTATTTGCTCACCTCAACTCAGAGATACTCACCGCGAGCGCAAGAACGAACACGAGGAGGAAGAATACAGTCTCCCTTTTGCGTGCTAAGGGTGCTAAGAGAACTGGCTGATCCAAGGCAGGTCAGAGAAGATACTTTGTCGGTGCGATGCCAATCCTGTCGTGATGGGCAGAGAGGGGCAGTGCCAATTACACTGTAAACCCATGCGCTTTTGAGCGAACGGGACCAGGAGCGACTCAAAAAAAGTTCTATCCGTGCACTTTTTGGTTGTTCCAGGAGCCTTCAGGTGAATGTGGAACTTTCGGGATCAGATGCTAAACAAAGGTCTCGCTTGTGGAATCTGAAGTTACTCTGGCTCCTCCACCACAGCACTAGTTTCATTCAGTCCTATCTCTAGAGTGATTTTGGTGAAGCCTGTTTGAATCCGTAACTCTACTAGAGCAAGGCAAAGCAACCGAGCACGCTCCAACTGATGAAATAACCATAATGCTCATTCGTGGTTCTCGCTGATCTCGTCAGAGATCTGAGCAGATTTTCGACTCCTTCTACATCTTAGATTACGAGCGAGTGAATGTTAGGAAAGTTTTTGTGACATATTCCAAGGATCCTGTCCGTTCCGTAGATCTGACTGGAAGATCTATCCTGCATATGTTGAGCCATGGCCGGTGTTGTCCCAAGACTGAACCAAATTACCCACGCATGACCACCCGAAGAGCTTGATCGAGCGATTCACTGGCGGGTAGCTGACGTTCTTTCCTGGCGAAGCTGATCCGCGGTGCAATATACCAGTACACGAATAAAACGGCGCAGCGCCCCAGTATTACCCGGGGCATCTCATCGCCGACAAATTTGGTAATGCTGATCATGGATCTGGAGACATGCTCAACGACCTTGGATCATCGGATGCCACGGTCCCTAGTAATATGTACCGACCCCTCTACGAGTTAGGTAGCTTAATCGAGTCCAAGACTTCGGTCATCGAGACCACATTGATTGCATCCAAGGCAAGGAGCTTCATATTTGCCTAGCTGAGTCGAGTCTTGGAACTGCATCGCCCATGACCAAACCGGATAACAGAGTGGACAAGAGCCAAAAGCTCCGGGCTTTCGGCACATGCCACAAGGACAGCGACGACTAGATTAGGCCTTGAGTTAACATATCAATCCATTCGAGACTACAGAGGTATGGGAATACGAATCGAAATATGGGGAGGGATCAACTTCAGAATGTAAGTTGACGGAGTTTATAGGCTGTGTGGTCGAGTCGCCAGGACGGTGGCCCAGGCGCATATGGCGATGACAGAAGCGCCATGAATCAGATATTGTGTATTGTACCAAATATTAGAGTGTAATCGGTAGGGTCAGCCTTATCAGGCCTGCTGACCCGCGGGAGCCACTTTCACCGCCCGTTCCGGATCTACACACAGTCTGAGCGGCCAGAGGGGACGGCCTGGTCAATCATATATCACCATTTCAGCGAGGCAATGTGGGACCCACGAAGCAGAGAGGGATTAACAGCTCAGATATTGAGTCCCGCCAGGTCGGAATGACCCTCCCGACGAAAAGTATAGCCTCCAGCGTACTTCACAAATACCTCAAGGGCACTTTGGGACGCAACGCAAGGGGCAGGGAGCTTTCTGAGGCTTTGGTGTCGATCAGTGATGGTGAGGACGTCAAGGGTCGGGTATCGTTAGACTACGCTTGGTAACCTAACCCTTGTCCAGTGAAAGGAAAACAGATTGATGGTGGCTAAATTAAGGGAGATGATCTGTAAGTCACTTAAATTCTGATTTTGCTTCCTTTCGGTGGACGAATGGAAGGTTGAGAACGGGCTGCTCAGAAATTGGCACCTGTGATACGCCGACTTTCTCCAAGGCGGTCTGCATACTTGCTGCATTTGTCGCATGATTCTCTTCTGTAGCCTTTTTCTTCGTTAGCACGCTGTCATTTCAACACGCCTGATGATATCACCCTGAAACATCCCATTATCGGCTAACCCCACCGAGAAAAACTAAGGCGTCATGCCAAGCCTAGTTTCCAATCCTCAGCGTTAAGTCGAGGATTGTGCCCGCCCTGCTGCACCTGGTTAGCAAGGGAGGAAGATACCATCTTCACCTTCTTAAAAGAATATCTTTCACCCCGATTACGCAGATGGCCTAGGCGGAGAGGCGTTGTGCGTATGGAGCCAGTGCGAACATCGTCCGCATTGTGTATCAACGACATCTTACTGCATGCCAGAACGTTGCTCGCGATAACCGCTGAAAATGCTGACATCGAGACAGCAAGCGTCGTTCACTGCAATTGATGACGTTCTTATTCTTGTTACGGAAATTCCCTCCCCCCCTTCGTGTCGACATCGCTATTAAAAAATAAGAGTAAATTGGTTTTCTTTACTGAGATCTTTCACTTGAGTTCCAGCCTCCGATCCTTGGCCGAAGGACGGGTGTTGGATGCTTCCGCGAACCATATTTTGGTTGGATTGCAGCTAGGCTCTGACTTGGGGTGATGCTAGAAGAAACGCTCTACGGCTACAGTCTCATCCGTAATCAAACTGCTCTCTGCGCGACAAGTATATATATAGATATATATATATAGTTAAAATAGTGAGTAACACTCATTAAAAGCGTCTCGCCGTCAAATTTTACTCTTCGTAACTCAGAAGGAAAGCCAGGATTCCAGTTTCATGGTCCCGGCTTCAATCTAAAGACCTTCTGGTCCGACCCAGAGTCGTTGCCGGGAGGGTGCAGATATTTGCCCAAGATCTGGGGAACTAGTATGATTGTAAGACAGGCTTCAGAGCTATGATGTGAGACAGAAGGGCGGCGAAGTGAGAATAAGAGGGTGGGTATGCTTTAGAGGAGGGTAACAGGGAATTCAGCTCGTTCATAGGGTCCGGACCCAACCAGACAACAAGCGCCGTGGTCCAGCCTCGAGATCAAGAGGGCGAGAAAGATCAGTAGCGCGGCTACACGAAGACCAGCAGTGCCGAGAGGTCCCTGGATATCTGATACACACATAGAGCGAATTGGGGTCCTCCGATCGGACAGTGTGCCGTGATCGATAACCCCATTGTCTCCGCGGTTATTTACTAGACACAAACTGGCTGAAAACCAGGCTGGTAACCCAGGAAATCTGGCCAAAAATTGTTGTGGAACGCTGCGAAGGAATTCCGTGGTTTGCGAGGAATCAAACCGCCGAATGGAGATAATTTCCTGAGGTGTGCAACTGTGGGATTCCCTCTCATGGACGCAGTTCATGGGATAACGTCGCTCGGTATTTAAATCTAGACCATCTACGAGGCGAGGAACTCTAAACGGAGGTGAAACGGGCCTAAGCGAGGTGATGGCGTCGTTGTTGCGTCAGTTGCATCGCGGCGACCACGTGGACAATGCGGGACTGCTCTGAGTAATTGACAACTGGAGACCGTAGTCTGGTGTTTCGTCTTCATTAGCATCGTCGATTTCCTATTCAGGGAAACGGATCATAGGCTTGGTTCTTTCTACACAGCTTACTCCGACAGCTGTCACAAACCCGCGCGGCGAGTGCTAGACAACGCCCGATCAAAGCAACCGGAATATACTTGAACGGAGGAGAATCTCACTAAACCCGCTGGGGTACGGTGGTCATCCCTCTGTTTGCAAGATACGTGTTCCAGAATCATTTCACACATGGGGGCCTCTTGGTGGCATCTAAAACCTTGCAGCCGCAGAACGACGTCATGATCAGCTTACAGTCCGAAAGGGAATGAAATCAACAAAGATTCTGTATCGCTAATTAAGATGACAGATTGACATCCTAAGAGACTTCTTGACCTCGGCTCAGGCCATGGGCCCAACGGGGGCAGGATATTCCTGGCGGTGGCTCTCTAATTATACAGATCTGTTGGGAGGTGCAAGGTTTTATTTTTACATGGATACTCTCAGTAGGAGAAGCTGATTGACGCGCGAGAATGGCATGGGCTCCGGCTTTTGGAAACTCCCACGTGATCTGTTTAGAGAAGTTGCCGAAAACAACCCCGAACTTTGACTGGTCTATTCAGTCCCTGCTGCTCTAATGGGCAAGAGGTGAGCAAAACGACGTGCGGGTGCAGGCTGTGTTTGAGAGAGCAAAAAACCGCACGCGAGTCACGAGAAATTCGAGAACAGCAATAACGCGAAAAGTGTTCAAGGATCTCAGTTCCACCATAAACGTTAATTTTTGAAACAACCAACGTACCGCTCTTCAAAATCAAAAGACCTGATTCGGGGAGGTCTAAGAGATAGTTGGAACTGGACTTCGGGTTGGATATGTTCTTGGTAAGGTTTGGCTAATGCCTCATGCGGGCCGAGGATGGCTTGCTGCGTTGAAGCCGAAAGTCCTGAGCTCCGTTAATGTACCCCATTCAAAGACCAAAAAACAGTACACTTCAGAAACCAATCAAAAACTATCGGTCATACCCTTCACCCCGTCGCGACGGCTGCGGTGTGCGTGCCATTCAGTTTCGCCATGAACTCTGGCGTTAACGGTGAGGTTCATGTCTGCACGGTGGCTGACGCCCCTACCCTCTGAGATGTCATAGGCTAAATGCTCTGATCGGATGTCTCCAGCAAACGGGGATTCACGATCGGAGTTCCCACCGGCTTCTCGAAAGGAGGGAATCTCCAGACAGCATCACCGCACCTCCAAGCGTTTTGAAATGTATTTCCGCCCATTTGCCGCCGCTAATTCGACCAGAAACTGGGAACAAGGCAATGTCGCCGGCACGAGAGTCGAGATTATCCCTTCCGATCAAGGCACATTCTCCCCCGGCGAGTGAAGCAACGGCTACGAGAGGTGAAACTAAGAACCCCCTTCTTCGGGAAGCAATGTCTTCCTCTTTCTTTTCGGAAAGTCGCTCGGGCGAAGTCGCTCTGCTTTGGACTACCCTTTCTAGTAGTGACAGAGATCATGCCGTAGCCCGGGTTTAGACTGAGGTCTGGCTCTATCTAGGCCTTAAATTGGGGCGCATGCATCGATTAGAGGACGAGATCCTCAGGTTGCGCTGCTGCGGGAAGTCAACTTCAGTTCCCTCCCTCCAGTCCTGGTGCCAGAATTCCTTGGGCCGTTTAGGTGGATCAGGGCAAATGTCATGTCCTGACTCAAGGCGTTTGCTTTGGCTAAGGCCCTTCATTGCTCCCGCTAGTCCCTCTTTGGGACACGAATTATGGCCGAACTTGCCGGTCTTCTCTAGCAGCACCGCCCAGTATAACGAGTAGCCCTGCAGTCATTGGATATCCCCATTTACACTGGTAAGATGTATAATTGACCTGCCAAAGACATGACGGAAGGAAATCCCAAGTGGACGCTCATCCGATCGACTCGATCGGCGACTCACACGCAGCGGGGTATTGCGTCTCGGGGTGAATCAACCTGACAACCGACGCTGGAGCGCATTTATTCACCAAGGTCGAATGCTTCCAAGCTGCTCTGACTTTTATGGCATGCCCGGATGCCATTTCCAAGGTGCAAGTCGAGACATGAATGCCTGCCGACTGGCAACACTCCAGCGGCCAGCGTGGACACCACCTGCACCCCTCTCCCAGTTTCGCGAAATCCATTCGTCCGCTCGTTTCAGCGCTTTTCAAGGCTCATTCCATCAGACACGGCCTGTCGTCGTAGACCAGGTGACGGAAACTAGCTTGCGAAGCTGCTACTCATGGTCATAAACCATCCTTCATTTGCTTCGCAAAGCGAAATCACGGGCAGAAATGCGAAGCCAGGCGGAACTAGATGATGTGCAGTTGGAATTCCGACATCGAACATTCTTGCCCTGGCAATTGTTGTCTCGAGCATATGCCACCTGCAAGGCTATAAACGACACATCTTGACCCGTCCATCACTCTAAATCACGCTGAGCCCTCCAACTCTATACACCACTTTGATACCTGGCTCGTTTACTTCAAGAAACGTTTGCAAACCTCTTAGATTGATATGACCCCTCCGTCGCAATTACGACAGGAGGAACCTCTTTCAATCCCCCGGATTAGCGATCCTATCTTCAGGAAGGGGAAAGGTGTATGGGAGATGAAATGGTTTATTGCGTGAGTACCATCATTACTATGTTCATGATCATGCAAGCTGAAGGCGACATCGGGGCACGGGACTAGGGCGGCGTTGCAACAAGAAGCACCGCGGCCTCTGACCGTAAAGGAAATATGCGCTATCATTGATGAATATCAGCCATGGAGAATTGAGAAGTGTAAAGGACCGCATAAGAGGCTTTCTGCCGAGGTAGGTGGCACCTCCGCTGGCTTGTCGGTGCTACCGTAGTGAAGGCCAGATGCTAGCGCAATATACGATGGATTCTATCGAAATCTCCAGCATTTGCGCATGACGGCCCTCCTCGCTGGTACATGACAGGGCAACCCCTTGTCCGGACCCCCGACCTCCTGCCGGCAGCTCCACCGGTTGGGTTACAAGAAACCGTGATGGAGGCCGAGACTCAGCCGCATCCGTGAGTAGCCCCCTATCGAAGCTTCCACAATTAAAGCTGATGGATAGAGTAGTAATCCGGTGTCTCAGGCTCCTACATCTTCTCAAGGGTGGGAGCCCATCGCGGCAGGCCTCGGTCTCCCGTATCACTTCGCGGATCAGGCAGGTTTTCACATAAAGAAAGCGAGTTGAGCGAGTGGATGACTTTCTCAAATATAGGTATCATTCGTATGGACTGTCTGCCCTTTGGTAGCTTCCCGCGAGTTCTTCAACCAGGTAAGTCAGCGCATAATGAACCCGAATTAAGTAGCTAATTAGCTCCGAATATCAAGGGATCATTCTTCTGCCCCTTGTGCAGCACCACTCACTATTAACTACGTTGTTCCTCACCAGCTGGCGGGGTTCGGAGCTTGCTGTCAGCTTACAAAGCCGAACGACGCCGAGGAGAACGCTTGGCGTGTTGGCAATGATTTTTGATTCCTTTTTCCTTTCCTAACGTTGTTTCTCTCTCGTCTGGACCGTCTGTCATCGTTCTCTTTCGTAATGTTCCCGCTTCACTGTTTGTTTCCTTCTGTGTGGCTTCGTCTTTCCCTTTGGTACTGCAGATCGTTCTGATTGAGACTCCTCAATCGATTACCCTATTGCTGAATATGCATATGTTTCTTCAACACTTGGGGTTGGGCGGCGGGAATTGGTGTAGATACGCCATCTTCCGTTGGGGGATCTGCGCTCTTGGTTCTGGTCCAATACATCATCCTAATCCACAGAATTGGGAGGGGCGATGAGCTGAGATCCACATTACTAGTACGGCTATGTGGGAGGAACAAGGCCGCGTGGCCGCAGCACTGCTCCCGAAACATACGACCGCAGACGCAGGCTACGCTCAGCAAAGCGCCTGATGACTTGCGAAGATATGTTTTACCGCCTGATCGGGATCCAGCAAGAAGTTCTGGCCCAGAGGGTGACGGCTTGCTTGATCACGCTGGACCAGTGGACCGAGGCGAGTTGGAAGGTGCGAAGGGCTTCCGAGTAAGACGCGAGAGGAGGGGGGGACTCCAGCGCAATGTGATGTTGATGACGAGAATTTCGGGCGGCAACTTGTCGGGCTCGGACTTTTTGTTGCTACCGACGGGAGGACTGAGTTCGGGACTTGTCCGAGATCTTCATCTTGCTTAACCCACTTCATCGGAAAGCCTCGCATACTGTGGCATCACGTCGAATAAAATGCTGCTTAGTGGTGGTAAGAACGGAATAGAGTTCGTATTTCATATGAAGGATGCTCACTGTCTCTGCGGTTGGTCGAAAAAAATTGTGTGGCAAATACGATTCCACTCCAAGTGTCAATTATAAACTTCTTGCGTGTGTGGAGTAATTGGTTTCCAGATTGGTATAGCATGACGATCGCCCACTCAAAGAAAGGGTTCAAGGCTTCACGTGCTCTTCGAGAAAGGAGATAACACGAGAGATGTTTAGCGATTTTTATCGTACGCCACAATAAGCTTAAACCCAGGGATGAAAAAATACCCATTGACTCACGCCAATGAAACCCTAGTTCCTTTATACTTGAGTGTGGTTGACGGGCCAGGATATACTCTTTAGACTAGCTCTGGCATTCCGACATACCCGGTGGGGAAACGCTCAAACGGGCATTCAACCAGAAATGGCTACCACGTGCGCATGCAGGCCCATCGATCAAGTGCCTCGATGCGCCCATATGTAGATACGACTTAACTCCGGGTGCCAATGATAAACTTCCGACGAATGGGTGGGTATCAATTTCCAGATTGGAATAATGATATGATCCACCTCTCAAAAAGGGTTCAAGATCTCACGTGCTCTTTCGAGAAAATGTGGTCAGTGCGATTCAGTGAAACGCTGCACCACAAGCTCGAAGCATCACTCTTACAGACTCTATTCGTTTAAGGAACAATATGCCTTGAGGATAATACTCCTTACCGATGGTAATGAAATGCCCCGCCATGCTTTTGTCCGAGTTGCTCCCAAGGGCTCCGATGACTTCAAACTTTACAGAGGTGTGTGTCTGAAGCGGGGTAACGGCCGTCTCGAGAGGTGAACCTGGTTACTAACCTCGGATTCGATCGCCTCCGCTCGCTCGCATGGAACCGATCACTTCGCCGTCCTCTGCACCAACTTCTCCACTCTGGCTTGGTACCTGCGACTCACCTGAGAGTTTGAACTGCTTCATCGGGTTGACAAGTTCGATCCGTCAAATAACCGCGGATCCAAATCCTCAAGCGATCGTGGGGTTGTAGGCAGAAAAGATTTCCCCTCGTCGTAGATAGACTCTTCGTGTGGAACGGGACGCGCCCCAATACTCGCCTATCCACGGGCAGAAGCTCCAGCAGGCGGTAGTCGCAATTCAATGTAAACTCTCTTTGATATAGTTGCGGAAGCAGGGGTCTTGAGGAGAGCTTGACCATCATGACAGACGAGACGAGAATCGAAGCCTGGTGCGATCATCCGAGTAAGCCGATGAAAGCCTGTTGGGTAATCCGTCTATTTTGGAAAGACCGCGCCCAAAATGTTCGTGGTTGGCGGTTGGTTCACCCCATATATATGACGTCACGTTTCTATGCACTTGGAACACAGCGAGAGCGAGGCGGTGTTCGAGACCTGAACGCGTCCAAAAATGTGTCAAAGAACTCTACGAGTTCAGCACGTGCTTCCATAAGGAAAATACTGATAAAACGATGAGGGTACAACCCAAACGCGCGGAGGATGAATGCTGCCCGCGGACGCTGAGAAGGTCGCCCAATCCGAAGAGTTCGCGACCCTGGTCATCTCGCCCCACCCCTCCTACCCTTTCGTTTTACTTAAAATCAAGAAGAAATTCACTTAGATGGTGTTTCATGGTGTATAAAGACGGATAATGAGCCCGTCGCGCAAGGGAACGTGCAATCTAGTCCTTGCCGTCGCTCGGCAGGTCAGGGCCTACCTTAACTCCCGGGCTCCCGTAGCAATTCTGTATCGATTGATTTTAGTTTAAAGACTTTGGAAGAACGCGACAGCTCGACACACCTTGACCACGGACAACGTTGTGAAGCCAGGTAGCGGAGTGTGGTGAGCCTTCTGTACACAGAGAAACGCAAGCTACCTAGACCATTTATACTCTGATGAGAAACTATCTCTGGATGTGGGGACAAGGTATACGCCTACCTCATACAAATGCCCGAGGGAAAGCGCCTTAGGACATTTGCGCCGCCTCTGTTTGAGACTGAAAGCAAACTTATCCTATCCATCTTATCACCAGTGAGTCAAAGATATACATATATGTGATGCCTTTTGAAGCGCGCGCGCGCGCGGAGGTATGATACGGAAGTCGGGCTCACTTTCGAGGGTTGTGTGGTACAGGACCCGGCGGAAGCCAACCAGACGACTTGGATGACAACCCGCGCCCCTTCGGGCTGTAAGTTCATTACCTTAATTATGTCATCTCCTTACACCACAATGTACTAAATTTTTGGTATTTTGTACTGATTTTAGGAGAAATGTAACGATACGACGGGCGGGTCCCCAGTACTTATTCTCACGGTCCCGGCTGGTGTTTTACATCGTACCTACTACCTCAGGAGCTCCAGATCTACGGACGAGCCCGTTATTTACCGGTCCCCGGCTTATCCGGTGTCAAATAGGCTTAAATTATGGTTCGAATGTCGCCAGATGGAACATAATTCACAAATACGTCAAAGATGGCCAAGGGCTGATCACTTTGACCAGTGTTCGGACGTTGCCCGAGAGCAATGGGGTATCTTCGATGGGATGCGAAGAGGCTAGGACGTCAACGACTTCATCTTTTTGAGATCATCTATATTCGCTGCAGGGGCGTAATATTTCTAGAGGTTAGAGCTATCGGTCATAATAGATCGTGGAGTAGCCTCTCAGCGAGCCTGACGTGGGTTGCAATAGAGTGTTTAACACTGCACTCACATATTACATCCCTGGCACAAGCCGTTTTACCATCCTTTAGAGCGTGTACAGCCATGCAATTGATGCCTCGACATAGAGCGTGAATGGCCTGTGGCATGTTGGGTTTGTTGCACGGTCACTGCTCCATCGCAACCCAATACATACTAGTCGCGCTCAGCTCTCTTCTTTGACTTGAATTACCCGTCGGGCGGTGTTACATCCACAGATGTGTTCTCTATCGTCTCTATGACGATCACGGACTTGAGCGATGCTCCTGTCTGTTTCTGCCCAGCATAGTACAGTCCCACTTCCGATCTCCCAAGGCAAGGGTCTATCTCAGCTGGCTGGTACTGCCATTCATGATATAGAAGAGAGCTAAAGGCACATGCAACGACACACAGCTTCCCCCTCGCTTCAAGGATTTCAGACTCCCATGGGTTTGATGGGCTGACACCTCCACGTCCAGAATGTGCTCGCGCAACGAGGTAAGCACCTCATAGCTAAGAATCTGGAGCTCTTGAATGTTCTGTGCGAAGCGGTTGAGAAGGCGAGACTTGTAAAGAGCAGAGCAGGCCCCGAACCAGGCGGCACCTCTATACTACGTAACAACCGCATGTGCTGCACTTGGGGAAATATCAATACCCACACTAGTCCCTGTGGTGCCCCCACGGGCCCTAGGGTAATGAGAATATTTTCTATGCCTTTCCCATTTCTACGACCGGTCCATGGGGTTTAAGGGAGCTCGAACGAAAGATAGCGAGGGTCCGGTCAGGTCTGCAGTCCTCGATGGCGGCGATGTTTCTTGCATATCTTGAGCCATGCCTTCTATCGTCGTATGGCTAGACTAAATTTACTTTGAAGGACCATTTGAAGAGTCTAACCAAGCTTTTTATCGGCAGGTATTTGAAGATTTTCTCTATCGAAGGCGATCCTCACCATCATCGTGCTTCTGTACGTGAATTGAACCGCAGCGTACCCCATGTCATCCGGGATATCTTACCACGACCAAGTTTGGCAATGCCGGTCATGGGAACCGCAGAATAATAAAATCCTTGACCCTCGGATTTCCCGGTCCGAAATCTGGAGGTTGGCTTTCTCAGAGGAGAGTATCTCAATTGGGTGCGGGCCACCGAGGTCTCGCTAGCACCGCAAATACCGGGATCCCTCAGCTTTGGTAGGCTGACACGATTTTCTGACCCAAATGACCGTGGTAAGACCGGATGACAGAGTAGGCAGAGAGTAGCGACGCAAGGATTTGGCGCTTGTGGTCGTGGCCGCGACGATTCAATCGGCGCTTAGACCTTAATGGTGCTCTCCGACCAGCTTGAGACAACAAAGTATGAAAATCTGCCGAAAGTGGCCGTCACGACTCTCTTAGCTATGTTCGTTCTTACTTCGGGGAACTCCGTCTATGACTGCGCGGTAAAACAAGAGCAGTGAAAACATAGCGGTTCTCTGTACCACCGCAGGTACAGGCTGCTCCAAGTAATGAGCCTGCTGACTTGCGAGGGCCCTTGTCCCGGACATCAACACGAGCTGGAGGCTAGAGGGTGACGGCTTGGTCGATCATGCTTGACCACTTCACCGAGACAAGACGGGAGGTTCGAAGCGTTTCCGAGGACGGAGTCTGAGGTAGGAGGGGCCCAAAGCAATGAAAGATGGTGAGGTGGCGAGAATTTCCCGCGGTAACTTGTGAAATTCGAACATATTTTGTCGATACACGAGCTGGGACTGCGCTTGCCCTTCTTTGGAATTATAGCAACTTGATTCGACCTCTACCAAAAGGCCTTGCTTCCCATCGTAGTTTTGGTAATGTGTTGTGAGTGACTCGAGGACGATTACTAGCTCAGCTCAGCTTACCTCGATTCACACCCGATCCCCCGTCAGGGCCGGTATGATTGCAACGAAGAGTATAGCCTCCAGGCTACTTTGTAAATGTCTCACAGGGCACTGTATAGTCCAATTCAAGTGCTGGAAGCTTTCGAGGCACGTGGTTTCAATCAATGATCGTGAGACGTAACAAGGTCGAGGGTGGGGTAGACCACGACGTTAACGTAGCCTTCTTTCAAAAAAAAAAGAAGAAAGCAGGCGGAGCGTGATTAGGCTGAGGGAAATGATGCTCAAGTCCCTCGAACCTTCTGATCCCGCTTCATATGAACCGACGCACAGTTTAAACGTTGAGATCGACAACTAACACCCGTCAAACACCGACTTTTCCAATAAGGTCCGCATACTTGCTCTCCATGTCACGTGAATCTTTCCTAAACTCGACACGTTGTATAAACGTCATTCCGGGGGGATCACCCTAATTATCCGTAATCGGTGAACTCAACAGAGACGTCATACCGAAGAGACCATCGTTGACCGTCACAGTGCTTTGCCAAGTCGATAATCGTGCCCGCCCAGCCCTACCTGGCTAACAAGAGAGGAGGACACCACCACCCGTTCCCTTAAAGAGGATCTCATGCACTTCATTAGGCAGGTGGATCCAGGTGAAGAAGAGTGACTCATGCGGAACCAATATCACCCAAGAGCGCTTGCATCGTGTACTTCCGAGGCGACATGGGACCCACCGCGCGCGGGACAGAACGGTGTTCGCGATGACCCCTGAAACAGGTGACATCTAGACAGCAGGCATCGTTCACCGCGATCGCCCATGTCTTGACTCTCGCTACAGAGACTATTACCGCTTCCTCGTCGATTCTTATCACAAGGGCGTAAGACAGGGTCCACAACGACGGAAAGTAATTTGAGCCCGCCACCGGCGCAAGTGAAGTGAGACCCGAGTCTCACGCAGTATTGCACAGCGGACAATGAGCTTGGGATTCTAGCAGGAAAAGAGACATGTTAGTAATCTATCTACGTAGCGGTCACGAAGCTGTGCTCGTGGCTTGCATATGATAGCATAGTCCGCGGAAACGTCCGCCTCGGGCCCTGGATCGGAGGCTGGAACTCAGGTGAAAGAGCGCAATGAAACCAACGAATTCCGTTTTACTAGTGATACGGATGCATAATGAGGTTGTGCGCTCGCCGTCAAGGGCCCCATGACATGGTACGGCTACCCGCGCAACTTAATTTAGAAGCGGCTTTTCGCGAGCCTCACTTCGGGGTTCCTCGAGAGCATTTGACAAGGGTTTGATCGGAGGACCTCTCGATCATGCTCATCGTTCACTGGACCGTATTTTATAATGCCGGCCAGTCACGGTTTCGGGTATCCCGTGGCCGTTAGCAGCCCGGGGATGAGCTCAATCGGGCAAACTCTATGAGCAGCTCACTTCCTGATGCATCATACTTTGACCTCAAGAGTCGTAATGATTTTATTCAACGACCGCCGGAACGCCCTCGGGGCCATATACGCTTCTATCGCCCATACTCAAAACCCATCAATTAGCGCGGAGGGTAAGAAGTGAGATAGTTAAGCTTCTCCCTGAAGCTTCGCAATGATGAAGTCTCACGGATGATTGGATTGCTCGAGGGCAAAGTCTAACAAGCCTACTCCAAGATTGGGCCAGGATCTTGCCCTAAGAACGCAATGTGACTGGGAAAAAAATGAAAGGTCCAATATCTTTGGCAACGTTAAATTATAAGCATTTCAATATAATTTAAAATATACTAGTAATATTACATGCGATATCTGTCTTGGGGTAGTGGCTAGAGGAGCGCTCTACGCCATTTTAGACTGTCGCTGGTGATTGGAGCGTCTCGCGCGCGACAAATAGAGCCAAGCTAGCCGGCAACTCTGATTGTGGGGGCCTTCGCCGTCGAGTTGTCTCCTCTTCCTGAGTCAACAGGAGAGCCAAAATCCCATCCCTACGGTGGTAGCTCCAGTTTAAACCCCTGCGGTATTAGCTACGGTCATTAGGGGGCACCCGAACGGCGAGGGATTGGAAATCGGGGTGCACGTCCACCCACGAAGGTCTGAGAACCAAGTGAAACCGTCTGTAAGGACGGAACAAAAACGCCAACCTTGGTCATGTGTAAGAGCTAGCGTGCGGGATAAAAGGGTGGCGAAGCGAGAAAGAAAGAGGGGGCGGAGGTATGTTCTAGCCACCTTTAGAGGAAGTTAACAAGGGACTAGTCCTTTGCTAAGCTGGCCCACAAAGGTCTGGACCATCCAAGCACCAGGCCCTATAGATCTAGTGATCCAGGCTCGAAGCTTAGGAAGCAACAAGGCCGAATAGTGCTGTCGCCACCCGAAGCGCCGTAGTGTCGAGCAGGGTCTTGGTAGCTGCTCCTCGTGGTAGTATAAACCGATTTTTGGGTCCTTCGATCGGACATTACCCTGCATTGAGTACCCCGCCGTGTCTGCGCAGTTGCCCGCTATACAGGACTCAGTCAGAAACTAGGCCGGCTGTGCGGGGTAGGTTTGTGCCGGCTCTTGTGCCGCACCGGAAAGTTTCTTTTTGGTGGATTGAGAGGGATCAACTTGCGAATGGAGATAATGTAGCGGTGTCTTTCATGTGGGTGATTTCCTCCCACGCGAGGTATGAGAGAGGGCATACTCGAGTCCTCAAGCCTCGACATAAGGCACTCTAGAGCGGGAGGGAATGTATTTCAATCTGGACGGCGGAGTAGTGATGACATGCGTGTTGCATTGAGGAGCCCACATGCGTAGGAACGGGGATTGGGCGCGGCGTGGCTGAGCAATACGCCGCGGCCGTAGCCTGGAATGTTCACTGATGTCAGCAACTTCGTCATTGAATGAGGTGATCGAGGGATTAACTGCCTCTCTACGCATTGGAACACAGACCATGCCAGTCTGGCGACCTTAAACTAGCATCGGGAGGGCCCGGCAATGAATCGAACAGCTTCGGATCTGGGTGATCGGAGACAAGTTTCCCTGAGTCCACCCGGGCACAATCAGTGTATTTTTTTGAGACTGCTCCATAGTAATTCCCGTCTTGAGGGGCTGGTTTTGCCATCTGGAACTGCAGACCTGGCGGCTAACAGCGAGGCATGATCGACTTACGGTCCGGACGCTTTTTTACCCATCATACCCCAAAGCCTCAGAGACTTCTCTAGAGCTCAGCAAGAGTGGGGCTCAGAATTATCCTTTTTTGACAATTTCTCCCTTTCTCTTCCTTATGACCTACCGGGTGGCTTTGACCCGGACCGAAGTAAGATGATACCCAAACATGGCCCCTCACATCTTGTTAGCAATTTACGTATGTAAGCTTGTGTGACCCAATGCACCTTTTTTTTGGAGATTCCCCACTGCATGGACGGGTTTTTAGCACTGGCCGTTACGCCAAACTTCTCCCTCGAACCGAATGGACGGGCCGGTAGCCGTAAGGTTCTACCGATGGAGAAAGTATCTAGCCCTCAACGCAAAGGCATAGCTATTTGGACCTTCTCAAGAGAAGTAACTGGAGTCTTCATCCAGTGCTGACCTGGTGTGTAGGGTCCACAGTCGTTTGGCGCATTTTTGCCCCTCTGAGAAATTTCCCACAGGCCTGAGCATCCAGATCCTCTACTCTGTCCTTCTGTTTAGACGACGTCCTCGTTGCCCCACTCTTTCCAAGTCTTTTACTTTTGGGCCGAATTTCTGAATCATGTAGGTTTTCTTTTTACCTCGACGGACCGTCAGGCAGTAGATAAAAAACCACACCATTCCGTCAGCGTTTCCACAGATGCCCCCGTCGTCTGTATCTCCCATCCACCTTTTGTCTTACCCGTTCGCCAGACTTCGTCAAGCATTTCGTCGCTTTCAAACACCTTCGCAACACTACATGACTGGCTCGTCGCCCAGAGGGAAGAACGCGGGCCTACCGCGAGCGTATCCTCAAACAAAGCGAACGGACCACGTCGATACCTACTTAAACAAGAATGGAGAGGTGAAAGTCCATGATCCGTATGATTGGGTGGAACAAGAGACAGACGAAAGGAGCGGCTGGCTTGACAGTACGCTCAGGTCCAAGACCGTTGACTGCCGCTGATTTGCTGCCCCACAGAGCAGGGTGAACACACTCAGACGTTCATAGAAAAGTTCGAATACCGCGAGAAGGTCAAGGCCGAGCTCACCAAAAATTGGGATTTCAGTCGGGTAAGCGCAAGTTGCTCTCCAATGCAATTTACTCAGCAACGTGGCAGAACTCCGCCTGACCCTTGTTCTTTTTGCCCGCAGTTCAGCTATCCACGACTTGCGAAGGACGGGAGATGGTATTGGAACTATAATTCCGGCCTTCAAGCCCAATACATTCTCTTCCGCTCGAAGACCTCAGAATTGCCGAAATTTGATGTAGACGGCGATGAAGGCCCTGAAGCCCACGCTGAAGTATTTTTTGACGTACGTGGTGACCAGCACTAGCCCCTCTTCGGGACCCTGACAACGTTGTCCGTTTAGCCAAATCTCTTAGTCGAAGACGGGACCGCCTATTTGGCTACGTCCGCGTTTTCGAAGGACGGGAGGTACTTTGCGTATGGCATCTCGCTGTCGGGATCGGATTTTTTCACCATTTACGTGCGCGAATCGTCGAAGCCTTTCAACAAGCGCCCCGAAGGCGGGTTCTTGAATGACCCCGACCGCCTGCCCGACGTTATTCGCTTTGTTAAATTCTCCACTATCGTTTGGACGCATGACTCGAAGGGCTTTTTCTATCAAGTAATTTCAAATCTGACTGACTACGCCTTCCCACCGTGTTGATCGAACCCGCCGTTTCAACAGCGTTTCCCAGAGAGGGTCGAACATGGGTCAGCAGCGGAAGACAAGGCTGGTACAGAGACAACGTCAGATGAGAATGCGGCCATATATTATCATGTACTCGGCACTGATCAGTGTGAGCACCTTGAAACCTGGTTCGCCACCACGGCTTGACACCGAGTCTGGGTCTTAGCGCAAGACATTCTGGTGTACAAAGACGAGCAAAATCCAAGCTGGCTTTTCGGAATCGGAACATCCGAGCCAGATGGACGATTCATTGAGCTCTACATAAGCAAAGATACCTCTCATGTGCGTTCTCGATGAGTTCTCAGTCGAAAATTGCCTACGCTGACTTTGCCGTTCCACCTTGAATGCAGAAAAACAAGTTGTATATGGCTGAGCTAGGAACCGACGGCGATATCACCTCGAAAGTACGCAATCTGAAATGGCATAAGATCGTCGATGACTGGGAGGGAGAGTACAGTGTGTAAGCTATGCCCTTCCCGTTATCCCTGGTTGAGCCCTGTTAACAGCTGATGTATATGTAGTGTCTCAAATCACGAAAGGAAGCATTTTGTTATCACGGACAAGGATGCTCCGAGGAAAAAAGTTGTTACGTTCGAGATGCCCGAAGGTGATCCAACAGAAAACTCAGAACCAACCAAATTCGAGGAGTTCATTCCAGAAGACAGAGACGGAGGTATTCTAAGTAGTATGTCACCAGTTAACGGGAAATCCTTTGTTGCGCAATATTCTCGGAACGTACGTGTCTCCTACACAGGTCCCGCGTATCGACCCTAAATGATTTACTAGGTCTGTGACGAGCTATACGTCGTCTCGTCCACCGGCCAGTTTAATCGTTTGGATCCAAACTTCGTCGGTACACTCTCTGCAGCGCCGAAGCAGGAGGACGATTTCTTCTTCGCCACATTCTCAGGATTCAACAACCCTGGGGTCATCAAACAATTCCGATTCAAAGAGAAGGGCGTCGATAGTTTCGAAGGACACACATGGACAACCTGGAGGAAGACTCGGGTTAAAGGTCTCCTCGCTGATGAATTCAACACCAAACAAGTTTGGTACAAATCGAAGGATGGTGTGGACGTTCCCATGTTCATCGTCTGGCACAAGGATACTCCGCTCGACGGAACTGCCCCTGCAATTCAGTACGGCTACGGTGGCTTCAGTTACACAATGCGTCCCTTCTTCTCTGTATCGTTCTTGACATTCGTCAAGGCGTTCAAAGGTGTCTTGGCTGTTCCTGGTATCCGAGGCGGAGCAGAGAAGGGCGAGCAGTGGCATTTGGACGGGATCCGAGAAAATAGAGTCAAGGTTTATGACGATTTCATCTACGCAACGTAAGGCGGTTTGAACTTGTTTTCAGTGTCAAACACCCCATCGACTGAACGCGACCTGTATTGATCCCTTTCAGGAAATACTTGGTCGATAACAAGTACGCGGCCCCAGGCAAGGTAGCCATTAATGGCGGTTCCAACGGCGGGACCCTCGTGGCGGCGTGTATTAACCGTGCGGAAGAGGGTACTTTCGGCGCGGCCATAGCTGATGTTGGCGTCATGGATCTCCTCAAGGTTAGTTCCCTTTTAGATCTCTCACCACAATTTCTAAGATTTCCGATGTGCGTAGTTCCCTCAATTCACGATCGGAGCTGCTTGGGTATCGGATTACGGAGATCCACGCGATCCAAACGACTTCGACTTCATTAAAGCGTATTCGCCACTTCACAATGTACCGAACTTCAAGGAAAAGGCACTACCTCCGACCATTCTGTTGACGGCCGATCGTAAGCTCTCACATCTCCTTCGTGATCCATGCGTGCCACACCCGCTGATACAACCGGCAACAGATGATGATCGGGTCGTTCCATTGCATTCCTTCAAGCACATTGCTACATTGCAGCATGAACAACACGGCAATCGGCACCCAATGCTTCTCAGAGTCGAGAGGAAGAGCGGCCACGGAGCTGGTAAGAGCACCGAGAAAGCCATTCAGGAGGCAACGGACAAATGGAGTTTTGTCGCGCTGGTGCTGGAACTTTCCTGGAAGGGAGAATAACTTGGAGTCTCTCACTTCTCGGAAACGCCCATTCGGGTTCTCTCTTGAGCTTGATGTTCATAGACTAGAGTTTGCCACGCCGAAGATAAACGATATTTATTGTCTGTTTGAGAGGGAGGGAGAGAAAGGAAATCCTTCGACCAACCTTTTACTCCTCGTTTGATTCAAGTCCGATGACCGCGCTCAGAAAACACCAATTCTTCCATGCTTGGGAGTGACGTGACAGGTCAGGATACATTTCATTAGACCAGTTCTGGAATTCGACATACCCGGCGGCGAAAAGCTGAGATTGGCATTCAACGACCACGCGCGCATACGAACAGGCCCAGCGATCAAGCCTCTCGATTTGTTCATGTGTAGATACGACTTAACTCCAGGTGCTAGTTATGAACTTCCGACGAATGGGTAAACGATCGATTTCCATACTCATAAATTGGGCGATCCACCTCCCACCAAAGGTTCAATGCCTCACGCACTCTTTCGAGAAATGGGATAACATGCGATCGGTGCGATTGACGGAAATGGCTGCGCCGCGATCTCGAAGCATCCAAAACGATGGTTTTAACAGACTTTATTTATTTATGTAAGGCACAATAAGCCACGAGGGATAATTATACCCCTTACCGATAATTAAAGGCCCAGCCCTGGTTCTATCCGAGTTGCTCCGACGAGTTCCGACGACTTACAGACTTTACTGGGGTCGATGTTTGAAACGGGGTAAAGGCCGTCTCGAGAGGTGCATCTGGTCGACTTCGAACTCGATCGTCTCCATCCGCTCGCATGGGACCGATCACTTCGCCGTCCTCTCCGTCGACTTCTCCACCCTGAGGTGGTACCGGCGACTCACCTGAGAGTTTGACCCGCTTGGTTGGGCTTGAGAAGTTCGATTCTTCGAATAACCTCGGGTCCAAATCCTCAAGCGATCGTGGAGTCGTAGGCAGGTAAGAATTCCACTCATCGTAGATAGATGCTTCTTGTGGAAAGGGACGCGCGTCCGTGGTCGTCTGCCCATGGTCGCCTGTCATAGGCTCCGACAGGTGGTAGTCGCGATCCAATGTGAACTCAGAAGATTTTCGTTGGTGGGTGCGAAAGTTGGTGCCGCCAGGAGGGCTTGGCCACTCCGACAGCCCGGCAGATGAGAGGAAGAACGAGGTGTGGCGATCGTCCGAGTACCCCGAAGACCGGCTGTTGGGCAATCCATCTGTTCCGGAAAGGCGGTGGCTGGAATGTTCTTGTTTGGCGGTGGGTTCTTCATGCATGACGTCACGTGTCGTTTCTTGCACCGGAACGACCCTCGGAGAACCCTGGAGGAAGAAAGGTGAAGACACAACGCGAGAGTGATGGTGTACCTTTGACGGAGTGCGAAGAAGAGGCTGGGAGGGCAACGACTTCATCTTTTTGAGATCATCCGTGGTCGTTGCGGGTGTGTAATACTTCGAGAGGTTAGAGCTGTCGACCATAGGAGATCGGAGAGTAGCGTCCTGATGAACCGGACGTGGGGGTGTAACGGAGCGTTCGGGATCAAGTGCTGGTTGGCTGAGAGAAGGCAATTCTTCAGAAGACTTGCTGCCCGCAGAGTCAGGTACTTTAGTCAGAGGAAGTTCAGGAAGAGAGGTAGTACGAGTCGGTTGCTGTAGCCCCCTTGCATCGGACTGGGTGCGATCATCGAGTATGTCTTCGCGTTCTTCCACACGGCCTTCTGATCCTGCCTTTCGCCCCAGCCCAAACCCAAGCGCGTTTTTCCATACCTTCTTAACAACAGCAGTACTCTTCGCTAAAAAGCTCTCTTCTTCGTGCGCCGGAAGCGGAAGAATCGTCGAGGATGGAGAAAAGCGAGAGCGTAAACGCGTACCTGTGCTGGTGACGGAGAGCCGGGAGTTGCTCAGGGTCGGCATCGTCATCATGTGCCGAACGAGCTGGTTCATCGAGAGATCCTTTCGGCTTGACGAGATTGTAGGCATGGTTGTGCTGCGAGCTGGATGGTCATGAGCTATAGGTGGAATTCCTGGAGACGACTTCCTGAACAGATCCGTGTTTTCGGGGTCATAGCG
>WSTX01002722.1:0-23780 GCA_019633405.1 Tulasnella sp. 408 | reverse complement strand
AAGGTCGGTTATACTTCTCCGCGGCAATGTCTAAGCAGATCATTCGGAATAGCATGCAAGTGGTTTTCCTGATATTAGAGTAAGAGAAATTGACGGGCGTGGTTCGAGTCAATTCAGTCTCACCCAGTTCCGCTCCGACCCAGCACTAGACATGACGAAGGATGCTTGATAATTCGATACTCTCCAGACCTAGTCGAGAATATCGAATTCAGATAGGGGACTCAGGGCCTTCTGAAAGAAGGACAACGTACGACACGGCAAACATGAAGCTTGTTTCGTCGAACCTCTGGATTGCTAAGGACGGAGTATGAGACTAAAGGCAAAAGAAAAGTGTTCGAATAAGCCTACCATCGAAGAATGATTGTGACAAGGGTACGAATTTCTCAAGGCTGAAAGGAGGCTTAGCTGGTCCGCTTCTGAGAGCGGCAACGATGTGGCTACTCACGCTAAGATACGGTGAAGCTATACGGTCGGGGTGTCCGATCTATCATTTCATTTCTTGGATAGCCGTGCCTTAGCTACACATACCTCGAGGAAATGAGACTCATCTATCTCAGCATCGGCTCCCTCTGCCTTCCAATGGGAGGTTTCCAACGGAGGGAACTGTTTTGGGGGAGTAGTTTTGACGTGCTTGCCACCTTTAGAACGCACTCTAAAATCTGCCCGTTCTTCACACCTATACAGTGCGATGGGATATGGGTGAGGTTTATGAACCATGCTACCTGTATATAATTACAGTACCGTCGAATGTATTCGGGACCTCGTCGGGCTAGCTGGGCTGCAACTGCCTTCCAAAACCTGTTGTCGATATCAAGCACAGAGAATACGCCGAAGATGCGGATGACTATGAAGTAATGACGATTAGCGTGTTGCGATGTAATTCGGATAGGACTTGCTTTCTTACATTGGCTTTCCTGGCTAGTACCTGTTGGCGCCCCGAAGTCGATGTGATAGATGAGACAGAGACCACTTCCAAGGTCGGCGGTGTAGATAGGAATGCCTTGGTGGTTTTCGAAGAGCTTTGTATGGTTGGGTGCTGAGAAGAAACCGACGGATAATTGCCTATGAAAAAGAAGTCCATAAGAACCTCAGACCAATCACAAGAAAGGAGGAAAGATGGCGCACTTGATCTTCTTCTCGATGCGGAGGAAAATGTCTTTGTTTGTCCCCATGTATTGCCTGAGGTACTTGATCCCCCTCTGTGAGACAACGACTGGCCAGTCCCCGAACTTTGAACTAGCAGCGTCTTGTAGGTAACGAGCGATGTCGCTAGGACCTAGTAGCCCGTACGGCATTTGGGTAAACCTAGAGTTAATGGGGGACTCTGCGAGCGCCTTCTCGATCACCGGAGAAGAAGGCGGGATCGAGAAAACTGGAGAGCTGGGTTGAGATCGAGCATCCTTCGCCTTAAGGACATTCAGCAAGTTGTTGACAGCCCAGTCTTCTATCGCCTCTTCGATGCATGCACCAAAGAAGATCTGGAAAGTATCGGGTGCTAAACGATTGGCTGAATCTAGAATCAGGTCGTGGCACGTACCTCAAGGCATTCCCTTAATTCTTCCAATAGGCTTGCCTTCTTGGGTGCGGCCGTCATGGGCGTAATCGGTGAAGTAGGGGATCTGACATCAAGAGGAGAGATTGGCATATCTTCGTCGTTCTCGTTCTCGTTCTTGTTCTCCGGGACGTGGATCGAAAGGTCGACCCATTTGGTGTTCCGCTTCTTCTTGGTGTTCACCTTTTGATGAGACCTGATCGCCATTTTTGGTTTTTTCAACGCGTATGCATCTCCCTCTGAAGATTTGGAGGCCTTCAATGAGGCTGTGAAAGCACCATACGTCTCGATGACCGTTCGGTCAAGAACGATTTCGCTTGGTGGGAGACCAACGAGGAACGCGCCAAGACGCTCCGCGCAGAGGATAAAAATGTCGTGCGGAGTACCGGAAGATTTCTGGAGAGTTTTTATGACCCGGCTGCGAAATATGAACGCGGAATCATTGCCTACGACGAGAGCGCCCATTGAGCGGGTGATCCGGCTTGACATGAAAGAAAGGCGCGTCACTCACGGGATGTCAAAACGACTTCAAGAATTCCATGAATGGCGTAGGTTAGGGTGCTTAAAAGTGACACGAGCTCCGCGTCCGCTGCGTCCAAAGCTTCGAAGAGGTTGGAAATTGCATCATCAAGCGCTCTTGGAGAGTCGACTGACCCAGGTAGCCCGAAGGCCGCCAGGGCTTCAGAGAGATCCATGGAGATGAAAATCGTGCGGAATGTTCTTCACTAGTAGCTGGCGAGACTTGTGATGGTGTGGTGATCGCGCGTACAGAGGAAAAAAGGGTTGTTTGGCTGAGAACTGGTCCGGTTTTATGTTGTCACGGGGCACGCCGGAAGGTCCTCTAACTACCCAAATCGGGGTGCGCGTGGCTCAGCATAGCAAACACGTTGCCGAAGCAGATAAGACGCGGTAGATGCCGTTGAAAGTCATTTCGAAGGCTGAGACCTCAGGTGAAGAACGGCGTTTTGGTGGTAGTGGGAAGGACACCGACCACTGACCACCGAATGCGCGCTCCACGTGACCATGCTTGTGGCTGCGATGGCCGCAAGTTTCCCTTAAAGGAAGGCTACCCGCCTCTAGACCACGCCGGAGGTCCCCCCCCTGGGACACTAGAGTCCTCCGACATCGTTGAAACAAGAACAAAATCATATCCTTCCAGTGATTCCTAGCACAGATGAATAACTTGAGAAGTAAGCGTGCAGGACTGACGGTGTGGCCATCGACTACGTCTCCAACGAAACCCTCTACCGAACCGCCTTAGAGTAGCTTGGTCTGCGTTCTCCGCGAGAACTCAGTAAAGAACCTCGAACGCCACACGTTTTGCGAAACCAAACCAACCCTTCTCCTAATGGTACGTTGCCTTTACATACGGACACTACAAGGCACGGGTATAGTACATAGATGAGTAAACGCATGTCATAATCCTGCATATCCTGGAACTTTAGGGTGCTGAATTTTCGGAGGGTTCAACGAGCGGAGAAGCCTCATCATCACCGTCTTTCGTCTTCGGAGCCCACGGAACGCGTTCGCTGAGAAGGGGCTCCACGCCAAGGTCATAATCCGCGTCCTCTGGGCATTCGGCAAACTCGTGGATCCTGGTGACCAGGTTGGGTATTTCCTGAACTCTTGCCACAATGTCCGACACCGAAACTTGGTGTTTCAAAGGCCCTCGGCAATAGAGCTTGGAAGAGGGGTGAAGGTCTTTGATGAGTCTTTCGACGTCCCAATGTATTGAGCTGCGGGTGGGTGCAATCAGTTCCATCGTCTTGCAGCTCAAAGGACCCAATCCCCTACGACATACCGAACATCGTCTTTCTTCTCGCGCAGCTCTTCAATCATCTCATGTTCGCTGTCCTGCATCTCCTTGGTCAGGGTGCGAATTCTTGTCAGACAAGCATCGGGGAGCCGATTGAGGTAAGCCAGAACGTGAGGCAACGGCCCTCTAACGCAGAGCAGAAGATACCGACTAGGTGGTTGTCCGTCAGGATCCTCGGCCATTTTTTTTGCAAGGTCCTCAAATGCTCTAGCGATGGGACCTCCGGCACGGCGTCTGTGCCGGCGGAAGAAAGCTTGGATGACGGATGCGGTATTCCTCGGGTAGGACTTGCGCTCCAGCTGAAGACTTTTTTGTTCGAGTGCAGCGTCGCTTTGTTGTGGTTTAAGCTCGATGCCTGGGTTTGAAGCAACTAGTAGACGAAGAGCTGGCTAAAGAGCGATATCCGAACTAGGATACCAACGCTGCCACGCACCTTGCCTCAAGCCAGGTATGAGAGTTTGAGATTGGAGGGCAATTGTTGGAGGAGAATCAACAAGTTGCAGTTTCTTAAGGAGTTTTCCTTCATCGGGACAAAAGATTGTTCTCATTCCAGCCACAACACTTGGTAGAGCTTTAGCCTTCTGCCGAACAACGATGAGCTTATCAAGCGGAGAGGTTGCTGACGACGTCTTAAGGGCCATGACAACTTCATTCCAGTTACATGCAGTAGCATAGCTGTAGAACGGGTTAATCAGGTGTTCAAACAACACACTCCGATATCCCTACCCTTGATATTCAGTCCGGACTTGAGGATTGGCGACGGTACCGATCTCTTTAAGGATGTGTAAAATAATCCATTTCGTGCTCTCGATGTTGTGACCAACTTCCAGAAACAAATGAGAATATGCCGTTAAAAAACTAATGGTTAACGTACTGAGCGCCAAGCATCGACACAGTCTCGCCACGGCCCGACCGCGGGCTGAAGGCGCGGCCTCTTTGACGAGTTTTCCTTGCATTTGGAGCCTGCCTGCAATTGGCCTCAGTACGAGAGCTTTAATGGAGTGGGCCATTCCCTTCACCTGGATCTTCCTTCAAGACCAACAATTTCAAGAATTTCGAGATCGCAGAGACAAAATGGAAAGCGAGAGCCCCATTGTTCTGGAGCGAGGGTTCCCGCGCAAACGCACGAATAATCCAGGATCGGGGTAACGTTAAGCCATCATAAGCGGAAGGGCTGTGGTAGTATTCCGTGATAATCAGCTGGCCGCAGATTTCTTCCGCGAAGGCGACTACGACTCCAACTTCAATCCAGGCTCGCCCAGTGAGCAAATAGCTGTTTTACAGTTAATAAATCGAGAGTAAGGTAGAATATGAAACTTCACTCACTCCAAGGTATATACGCCGAGGTTGGTACGAGTCAGGGTACCTCGAGCAAACCAGTGGATTGCAGTTCCAACTACCGGCAGCTTATCCCTGCCTTGAATGATGAGGCCATTTTCTTCAGCCTCGGATTGATCCAAAGACCATTGCCCTCGCCACAAATAGGTCACTGCATCATCGTAGTCGAAAGCGGTCGCGAGTAAGCATGTTGTCAGGAGGTCGGTCAAGAAGGACATTGGCTGCTCGCCGGGCCGGAGACTGCGGAAAACCTCCTGAAGCCATGACTTGACGGTGGGCATGGCCTGCACCAGAAGTATGTAAGCGACGGCGATGTACCTACGACAGATAATCTCACCGATGTGTACTCAGGTATCAATTCCGGGGTAAGATCAGAGATATTCCCGAGCTTGAAATTCGATGGATAGCACAGACGGAACAGCCTACAAATCCAAATCCTGCGAAGAGATGACAATCACTCAGGACGGGATGGGGTTCAAACGCTCTCTTTGCGGGGCTTACTTTTGCTTGTTTGCACGGTTTCTCTCTTCGTCAACGCTTCCGTCGATGGCGGTCCAGTAATCGACAAATGCAATCGATAGGAGGTGGAGCCGAAAACGCGAGTTGAACTGCTTGATATTTAATTCCTTCTCCGGAATGTGATCCCTCCAGCAAGTTTTGTCGGCGTGACCTGGACATGCTTTCGTCATGAGGAATTGAGGACAGATCTCAAACCGTCTCGACTTTCGGGACAGGTTGTCGACCTTCTCGATGAGGGCGTTCAACCGTTCTAGAAGGGTACGTCGAATCAAGTCATCCACCTCGTTCTTTGAAAGAGTAATCGGATCGAGTTGATTCCTTGGCTTCGAATCGCGGGTTTTCAAGATTGATGCTTTCGCGAAAATGAAGGACCGAGGTTGGACGGTGCGTTGATACGTGATATCTTGAGATTCCGATTCGACTGCTTGCTCCGTAGAAGAGATGCCGAAAAGGGTCAGCATATCCGGATGATCTATGAAGTCAGGGTCCCGAACAATAAAGTTGATCACCGATCCGTATTGCTGACAAAGCAGTAACACCTTGGCTACATGGTTGGTGGGGCCGTATTCGATCGTGCCCGGCGCTTCCGTTTGGGTCCAAGCATCCAAGGCCAGAAGAGCACATCGAATGTTTCCCGCTTCAAAGTAATCCCGGGAATATTGGCCAAGATCTTGAGTTTGAAGGCATATAACAGCACGGAGCATGCCGACCTAGAAAGGTTTTTTTAGTCGCCGAATCGCTTCACAACTTGTATAGCCACTTACTTCGGCAGCTTCGTCGGCGGACATTTCTGAGTCATCAATAAGGCTGAATAGCTCTGAGAGGTTGTCTGACGGATTTAAGTAACCGGTCGCAAATGGGATCTCTGCCCTTATCCCATCCAAGAGGCATGCGGTAGCTTTCAGACGTGCCGAAGGCGAGCGTGCTTGGCGGAAGCGGTTTACGGCTGACACGTAGCCACCAGACTCCCAAAGTAACTCCGCAGCCTCCTCGTAATCCCCGATGCTGTCCAAGAAGTCGACACGCTGTTCCTCAAACCCGTTGTCTTGGAGAAACTCGAGAAACTCTTCCTTGTCTGTACACAGTTTCCAAGCTTTGCTATAGCATTGTTAGCCAATGATTTTGCCTAAAGCCAAAGAGCCGACTTACTGCAGTGATGGCACATCTTTTCTAGCTGCAAAGACGAATTTGGCTGTGTACGTAACGCTTTCAGCAAGCTCCCGGTCGACGTTGTGGAGTTTTACGACTTCGACGGCCTCGTCAAACATTCCCGCCATACGATAGTGATATGCTGCCTGATTATATTTTCCGGCTCGGAGAAACGCGAGTGCTGCCGATCCGTGATATGGAATGACGGTGTAACAGTCAGCTGCATTGTAGAACAAGAGACGGATACTTTCGTGGTCCTCGTTGGGGTCAGCCTTTTGAGCCAAGCGGTCAAACGTCCAAGCAACTTGAAAGAAGATTGATAACCGATCGGCTTGCTTCTCTGGCAGTCGCATTGCTTCTTGGCGATGGTCATAAGCCTGCGCGACTTCCGCCCACCACCCCATTTCCGCCTTTCTGAAGCAAAGCTCCGCCTCTAAGAATAAACCTTTCGAGAAATATTCTTTTGCTTGTTCGGACCATTCATCTGCAACGCTCGTAGCTGTCGAGTTGATATTAAGGAATGGGTAGGACTGCGGCAGTGGATTAATACGTACCCGCGAGCTGTGGGACTACTCCGCCAGTTTTGTACGACGTCGCAAGGTTGTGGGAAACCAAAAGGGTCTGAAATGTAACATCAGAGTAGAACGAGGCCATCGACTTCGCTGCATTACCTCCATATCATAACCGTCGGAGGTCTCGTCCCAGATCCAAACACGCTCCCTTGCTCGCGTCAAGCCGACATAGAAGGACTTTAATTCACTTTGTAGAATCGAGTGCCTGCGGGCGTTAAAGCTCTTGTTCTCCCGCTTGGCAAAGAGCATAGCTCTCCAATCCGTCCATGCCGCGGGTGAATCTGTAAAGAAGTTGTACAACAAGACCTTCCAAGAGAATGAGAACAGAAACAAAGAGATAATAGACTAGGCTTACGTCATTGAATTCCATCCCCTTGCTCTCATATAGCGTTCTGTGGAGCAGAAAACGAAGTGAAAACGCAGGATGGGGAATGTTCACGTCGGACGGCCTACAACACCACCCCAACCCGACCTATCACTGCCTTCAGAGCAGAGGCGGCTTTCTCGTTCCGGACGATGATGACTTGAGATTACCTGTATGAGTGTGATTCAGGCTGCAAAGGAGACGGGGACCTTCTCACCCTGGTGTGCTCCAAGCTCCACCTTGCCACTATCGCTATCTGAGATCAGCCTGAGGAAGTCGAGTTGGTTTTTCATCCCGGAGAAGAAGAGTGGCTTATGGGTGGTCACCTACGGAGGAAGGGTCATTATAAAGTGTGTATCGAAGCGACTGTTTTGCATACATCTACATGCGCAACCTCTGGAGCCAAGGAGTCGATAGAGTGCTGGAAATAGGAGTCAAGGAGACTGACGATGAACGCTGCAGCGTTGACTATGCCACCATGACTGCGGTAATTCGTCGACAACTGGAAGAAATGTGGATCGACGGGTGGACGGCCTCCGCGTTTGACATGGCCATCATCTCTCTGGGCGATGTAAAGCTGCCATCAGAAACGATACGACCAAAGGACCCGGACCTTCCGTCACCTCTAAGCGATATAAAAATGCCTTCAACTCGCTAAAGCGAAAAGCGCTACCGACGGAGATAGTTTGAGCTGTATCACCAGCAAAGAAGAGACCATGTGGATTGGGGCAGAGAGTCCGGAGCACTAACAAAGAGAGAGAGGATGAGTGTTAAGACCAAACAAAATCTAACGAGCAACAAGCTTACGTGCAGCGTCGATGATTAGGTTATCCTGAGCTTCGTCGACGTAGAGGAAGTCGATGTGGTTTCCGGGAACGCCGTGATCTTGGATGGTCTTTATGAGAAGGTGAACTCTGCATGGAATCGAAAGATGGGGCTTAACATGGCACCCTGTTACGACCGCAGAGATCTACCTATCAGCGATGTCGTAGGAGGTCGAAGGTCGAAGCTTCCGGTACGCTTCGAAAAGTGTGTAGACTCTTGAACGCTCAGGAATGTCGCCAGAAAGGCTCCGATTGTTGTGGTTTTGATACTCGGACCGATCGATGTAGTGGCGCGGCTTGCCGAGGGATGCCTCTGAACCTTTGATGATGCCCATGAATTCACTGTAAACAAGAGCGGAGTCTACCGCCGTAATTCGGTGTTAGAGTGGTGATACACGGCCTCGTAAAACAGACGCTTACGAAGTCCTCTCTTAACCTTGTGGTCCATGTGTGGCCAAATCTTGGAGTTGAAGTAGTCGAAGGAGATCAACGGTTGCCTCGATGAGATTTTCCTGTTCTTTGCGCGAGCAGTCCTGGCGGGTGGCAGAGGTGATGGATTGAACTCCAAATTGAAGTCGGCTTCCAATAGCTTGCAGAGCTATCGCGGGGAGAATGAAGGCTTCAAAAGGAACTCAACTGTCATCTGACTGAGGGTGACAAACCTGGTCGTAGGTTACAAACAACGGGAAGTGGGAATCATCCAACTCGCTGAACTTTGCCGGCAAAACTCCTTCTTCCTCGGCATTCTCGTCCATATCCAAAAGCGACAGTCCTTGAGTCGGCTTGGGAGCAGAGGCTACCACGGCATCCATTTCTGTTTGCATTAACTGCGCGCAGTATAATCTGACTTTCCTCGCAAGCGTTCGCGATTGCGTGACGAACACTTGCCGCAGAGTTTCCCCGGACTTCTTGGCTGCAACGTCTAGACCGATCATTCGGAACACCATGCAAGTAGTTTTCCTGTTTGAGCGTCAATCGAATGAGTCGACATCGACGCAGATCAGAAAACCGTTGCAAACCCAGTCCCACTACGCCCTAATACGAGACAGGACGACGGGTATTTGATGATCTGATTTTCAGGAGGTCTTCGAGGAAAGTGTAAGCAGAAGAAATTGTCAGCAAATTAATCCACTCACGCGACAGAAAACATAAAGCTTGCTTCGTTGAACTTTTGGATGGCTACAGAGAAATCCTCTTTCATCTCAAGTTATTAGAAGCAAGGCGGTGACTGACCATCAAAGAAAGTATGCGAGAGCGGGACGAATTTTTCCAGACTGCAGGGATAGTCGTCAGTCATTCGCGAATTGTGTACGTCTAGGAACAGACTGACGAAAGGATTCGATGTAGCTACAGGGAAAATTCGTTGCAGTCAGATTTCTCCCTTTTTCTTTTCGCGGAGGTCCGGAAGACTTACATCTAGTCGATGAGCTTCATCGACTTCGACGTCGGCACCCTGATGATTCCAGTGCGAAACATCCATCGGAGGGTATACCAAGGGCGCCACCTTTTGAGCGTGCTTGGGGCGAACTCGACTTTCTGGTCGATCAATGCACCTATCCAATAAGAAGCGTGGACAGTTAGCTTTGCGGGGTGACGGCAAACCATTTCGAGCAGCATTAAACACACCTTCGAATATATTCGGCCCCTCTTCCCCCGAGGTGGGCACCAACAGCCTTCCAAAAGTCAAGCTCGATTTCGGGAGCTTGATATACTCCAAAGATACGAATGACTAAAAGATGAAGGAGGGTCACTTGTTTGCGCAATCGACATGTGACGTTAATTGGTTCCGACGAACATTGAGATTCGAAATTGGCACCGGTTGGAGCACCGAAATCTATCTGATAGATCAAGCGCAGGATGCCCCCGAGGTCAGCGGTATAGATTGGAACTCCGCGGTCCTGGTCGAGAAGTTTGGCGTGGTTCGACTCTGTGAAGCAGCCCAGAGACAGTTGCCTATCGAAACAAAAGACTTGTACAGGAGCCATCGGGGTAAGACATAGACCAAATGAGCCGTACCTAATCATTTTCTCGATTCGGCTGAAAGTGATTTTATCACGGGTAGCGTAATATCGAAGGCGCTTGATGCCCCGTTGCGAGACCACCACCGGCCAGTCCCCCAACGTCGTCTTTGTAGCCTCTCCTAGGTACCTTGCGATGTAGTGAGGGGCTTGTGCATTCTCAGCGAGCGATTGTGATTTCGACTTTGGAAGCTCGGTGGCGGGGGCTTCTGGAGCTGAAGGTGGAGGTTCCGTGAGTTGGGTTCCGCGTGCCGAGGGAGCGTTTGGAGCAGCAAGGATGGGCGGGTTTAGGATTTTAAACAAGTTCTGGAACGCAATGTCATGCACGCCGTCTTCAAGGCAAGCTGTGAAGTAGGCCTTGGAGGGAAAGAAAATCAGAAGTGAGACGATAGAATTCATAATACTGTAGATGATTCTTCACCTCAAGGCAGTCTTTGAGTTGTTCGGAGAGACTTGGAACAGCGGCCGGACGATTAGTGGTGACTGTAGGAGATGAAGGCTTCTCAGGCAATGCCTCGGCTGTCGCTTTTCTTCGACTCTTGGTCTGTGGGGTATCTTTCACGGTAAACAACTCCAACGGCACGAATCGCGTCCTTCGCTTGGATGGCTTCAAAGGCTTGGGAGGTTTGGGTGTTACCGGATCAATCGGTTTCTCTTTTTTGGCGATGAAGTATTCGGATTCCAAGGTGTCCGGGGAAGCCAACCTTGCGGAGAAAGAGAGATGCTTCGTGATGACGTTGTAGTCCAAGGCGATAGATCGCGGCAGACAAAAGAAGAAGCTCCCAAAACGTTCGGCGCACGCAGTAAATGTGGGGTGTGGTGGGTTAGTGGAGGTTTGAACAGCCTTCAGAACGCGGCTTCGGAATGTGAAAGCTGGATCGTTGCCTAAAAACAACATCGTCAGACTCGAACAATAAACGAGGTCAAGTGAATGCCTAGTCAATAATGCGCACGAGATGTCATGACAGCTTCCAGCAATCCATTTGCCTTGCAGCTGATGGCAGCCAGGAGTGGTGATACGTCGCCGTTGGAGGCTTGAATGGCGAGCAGCAAATCAAAGATCGCATCTTCGAGTGCCTCTTGGTCTTTGACTGGACCATGAGTCACGAATTTGGCCAGTGCGCTCTCAAAGTCCAACGGGAGGGTCGTCTGGAGGGTTGAAGCCATGTCTATATGCGGATGAGCGCTTTGTTTGTTGAGAAGGATGGAGCAACTGCACTAACAAGGAAAGGAATTCCATTCCGGTCTGAAGAGTCAACGGTCCTAAACGCTTTCGACCGCGGAGCTTGAGGACCTTCAACTTCCAAAACCGGGTGAGCTGGAACCTAGGGACGCCTCGAGGCATCGAAGGTGGGATGGTGATGGCAAAAGAACGGGTTGGCCACCATGTCCCACGTGACCTTACCATTATGTCAGATCGCTTGGTCACCTTGCCTCTCAAGGGTGATGGCAATAGCGAGAGATGTGGGCGCACCGCTCTGGTATCCGATAAATCTGGTGAATATAATCTTGAATTGCTCAGAGGGACTTTCACAACAAGCTCGCTGAACTGACAAATGCACTCACGTGACCCGGTCCACCCCGACAATACATTGTGGGGACTACACACCGTACGCATAGCGGTGATAGACAGCGTATGAGAGCGAAGGGTGATGTTAAGCGGATAATCCGGCATTTTCGAGCTCGGGCGCTGAGAATTCGCTCCACGCTAGACTCGTAAATCAGGTCCTTAGGGCAGTCAACGAAATTTCGAAGCTTGCGGACAAGTTCCGGGACCTGCGGTGCTTTCTTCACGATCTCCAACCGAGACAGGTGTTGCTGACCGGCGATTAAAGTAAAGAGTGGATAAAGGTTGAGGTTCTTTACCAAGTCAACTAATTGCCTCGGGAATGCGACTTGAATCCAAAAGACCAGGGTCAGCATTCTCAGCAAGAACAGGTTTCAAACGCTGCTCTCAGTCGCCTACCAGATTTGAACTCCATTTTTGTGTAAATTTTTATGACCACTTCCCTTCATATCCGTGTTCAAAGTTTGTTATCCACGTCCTTTCGACCGATAAAGCTTGAGATATTATACTTGAACGGAGCTTCATCTACTCACTTTGCTTAATCGATTGTGGTCTTTCATCAAATATGGAGAGAGCAAAGTCTCTACAACCTTGTCGGTGTTTCGGAGACTATCAAGTAAGTGGAGGGTCTACCGCCGTCACTTGGGTGTAACAGTACTGATAACGTGCAAAAACAAAATCCACGAAGCCCACTCTTGACTGTGTGGCTAGAGAATGGAGTCGAAGTGGATTATCGTTGCCTTGCTGAGTTCTTCGTTGCTAGTGTAGATAGGGGTTTTCGCATTCGCCAACAGCGTCGAAACGAAATGATTGTTTGCGGAAGAACGGTGTGGCATAGAAAACGAAGAGAGGAGAAGTGGAGGAGATTGGCGTTATTGAAGGTGCCTCCTAGATGACACTCTGTATTGTGGTCGGGTGGAGATCAGACCGAAGAGGTTCGAATACATCCAAACAACAACACTCAGACAACGCGCCCCTGTTTCCACGTGACCACCAGTTATGGTGCTTGGAGCCTTCGACGACATGCAGCTTTCCAATGATGAACAATACGACACATGGGTAACATACACAGATGAGAATACGCAAAACACAATCGTGCAGAGGCAGTCTTAGGGGGTTTGAATTTGCAGGGAATCCAACGAGCTAAGCAGCCCCATGATCACCGTTGGTCGCCGCCGTCGGAGCCCATGGAACGCGTTCGCTGAGGAGAGGCTCTATTCCAAGGTCATAATCTGTGTCCTCTGGGCAACCAGCAAATCCTCGAATATCGATAATCAAGCTGGGGATCTCCTGAACTCTCTCGACTATGCCCGAAATCAAAGCCCGGGCTTCAGGTCGCCCTTGGGAGTAGAACTCAGAGGAAGGATGGATGTCTTTGATAATTCTTTTGACTTTGCGGTGGATTGCGCTGTAGGTGGGTGCAGTAAGTCCGATGATTTCAAGCTTAGAAGATGTCGTCACACTACGGCATACCGAAGGCCATCTTTCCTTTCGCGCAGCTCTTCGATCCTCTCGTGATCACTATTCTTCATCTCTTCAGTGAGGCTGTTGACCTTGGCTAGGCAAGTAGTGTGGAGCAGTTTGAGATAGGTGAGGACGTGGGGCAATGGTCCTCTGAGACAGAGTAGAAGATCCCGACTTGCTTGAGATCTTTCAAGATCTTGGGTTATCGTTGTGGCAAGTTCATCGAAAGCTATAGCGATGGGGCCACCAGCACGGCGTCTATGTCGGCGGAAGAACGCTTGGATGAAGGATGCGGCGTTTTGGGCTTCCTCTGTGTAAGCTTCGCTTTCAAGTTGGAGGTCTTCCTCCTTTTGGAAGACCCGTGCGTTGGTCCGTTGTACTTTGGCCTTAAGCCCTGAGCTTGATGTTCCTAGAGAGTAAAGGGTGAGCTCTAGAATTATGCACTGGTAGACCTCGATTGTACACGAACCTGGTTTTGGGTTAGGCAGCAGGGTTTCACATTGGAGAGCAATTGTTGGCGGGTAATCAGCAAGTTTGAGCCTTAGCAACAGCTTCTTCTCGTCAGGACAAAAGACTGTTTTCATGCCAGCCACGAGACCTGGTACTCTTTCCTTTTGCCGAACAACGATAAGTTCATCAAGCACAGACGACGGCGATGAAGCCCTGAGGGCCCTGATAACTTCGTTCCAATTACAGGCGGTGGCATAACTGCCGGGCAAGGTTGATTAGGTGGTCAAATGGCGTTATACGAGGGACGCACCCGTGGTATTCGGTCCGAACCTGAGGATCTGATGAAGCCCTGGGGCCCCTAATAAATTCGTTCCGATTAGAGGCGGTGGCAAGGCTGCCGAGCAAGGTTAATCAAGTGGTCAATAGCGTTGTACGAGGGACGCACCCTTGGTCCTCGATCCGAACCCGAGGATCTGATGAAGCCATGATGTCCTTGAAAATGGCTAAAATGCGTTCTTTCGTCATCACGATATTGTGACCAACTGCGAGAAGCAGATTAGGCAGTTCCATTCAAAACTATCGGCTACGTACTGAGCGCCAAGCATCGGCACAGTCTCGCCACCACCTGGCCGCGGGCCGGGGGCGTAGCCTCTTTGAGGGGCTTCCCGTGAATCTGGAGCTTGCCTGTAGCTAGCCTCAGTTCAAGTATCGCGATCGAGTTGAACTAGCTTCTGACCTGGATCCCCCTTTAAGAGCAGCAACTTAAGGAATTTTTCGAGTGTTGTTACTAGACTGAAAGCCAAAGACCCATTCCTTTGGAATGAAGGCTCCCTCGCGAACGCACGAATTATCCAAGATCGGGGCATCACTAAACCTTCATACGCGGTGGCGGTGTGATAGTATTCGGTGAGAATTAGCTGACCGCAGACTTCTTCAGCAAAGGCGACTGCAACACCGACGTCGAGCCAGACTCGGCCAGTGACCAAATGGCTATTGGAAGGTCAGTGGTTTGGATGTAGAAACGAGAACCAAATTGGACCCACCCCAAGGCGTGCACACCAAGGTTGGTACGAGTCAAGGTTCCCCGAGCGAACCAATGTATTGCGGTTCCCACCACGGGACGTCGGTCGTGGTCTTGGATGAGACCATTTCGTTGTGCCTCCGACTGATCCAACGACCACTGTCCTCGCCATAAATAAGTAATTGCGTCTTTGTAATCCAAAGCGGTTGCGAGCAAAGATGTTGTTAAGAGGTTTGTCAAAAAGAAGGCGGATTGCTCGCCCGGGCGAAGGCTGCGAAAAACTTCTTGAAACCATGATTTAACAATGGGCATAACCTACCAGACAACATACATGAGTCGCAACGGTTTAAATGCAGCGGATAGCCTCACCGAAGTGTACTCGGGTATCAGTTCTGGGGTCACATCGGAGAGGTTTCCCAGCTTGAAATTAGATGGGTAGCACAAACGGAACAACCTGGAAATCCATATCCTGCGGCGTGATAAGAGTTCTTTAGACTTGCGTAGGGTCTAAGTCACTCAGGGGCAGTGTCTTACTTTTGTTTATTTGCGCGATTCCTCTCTTCGTCGACACTTCCGTCGATGGCGGTCCAGTAATCAACCAACGCAACGCATAAGAGATGAAGCCGAAAACGCGTGTTGAACTGCTGGATTGTTATTTCTTTCTGCGAAATATGATCCCTCCAGCAGGATCGATCGTTGTGCCCAGTGCATGACTTGGCGGTGAGGAATTTGGTACAAATTTCAAACGGCCGCGATGTCCTCGATGAGGTGTCAACCTTCTCGATCAGGGCGTTCATTCGTTCCAAGAGAGCTCGCCGAACCAGATCGTCGACCGCGTTCTTCGGGAGAGTAATTGAATTGGTTTGACTACCTGAGGGTTGGCAGGCAGCCACTGCCCTTTGGAAAATAAAACTTCGGGGTTGGACCACGCGTTGGGACGCAATTTCTTGAGCCTCCAACTCCATTCCTTGTTCTGTTGGAGAGATATTGAATAGGGTCTGGATATCGGGACGATCAATGAAACCGGTGTCTCGAACTAAGAAGTTCACAACCCATCCAAATTTTTGACAGAGAAGTAGGATATCGGCAACCTGATCAGCAGTTGCGGATTCTATAGTTTCCAGGGGCCCCGATTGAGTCCAGGCATCCAACGCCAGAAGAGCGCATCGAATGTTGCCTGCTTCAAAGTATTCTTGGGAATATCGGTCAAGGTCCGCCGTTTGAAGGTTTGTGATAGCGTGCAGCAAATCAATCTGAAAAGTTTTCCGGTCAGCGAGTACCAAGACAAGACTTCGTTGACTTACTTCGGCCTTTTCTTCGGCAGACATCTCGCAGTCGCTTGTAAGCTTGAATAAGTCTGAAACAATGCCTGGCTGATTTCGGTAACCAGTCGCGAAGGGTATGTTTGCCCTGAGCCCCTCCAATAGGCATCGGGTGGCTTTTTGACGTGATGATAGGGTACGCGCTTGACAAAAGCGTGTAACGGCTGAGACGTAGTCTTTAGTGTCCCAAAGCACCTGTGCGGCCTCCTCGTGTTCCGTAATACTGTCCAAGAAAATGACATGCTGCTCTTCAAATCCATTGTCTTGAAGAAACTCGAGAAACTCTTCCTTGTCCGCGCATAGTTTCCGAGCTTTGCTGCAGGAACGTTAGCCGCAGAAGTTGCTCGACAATAAAGAAGCGGACGGACTGTAATGAAGTAGGATCCTTCTTGCTTGAGAAGACGAATTTAGCCGCGTACATGATGCTTTCAGCAAGGTCCGGGTCAACGGTGTGGCGTTCCACAACTCGGATCGCCTCGTCAAACATGCCCGCCATACGAAAGTGATAGGCTGCCTGGGTTTCCTTTCCGGCTTGCAGGAACCTATGTGCTGCAGAGACATGATCCGGAATGGCGCTATAACACTCTGCTGCATTCGATAACAGCAGTCGTATGCTTTCACTGTCTTCGGTAGGCTTGGCTTCCTGAACCAAACGCTCAAACGTCTTGGCGACTTGGGAAAAGATTGTCGATCGGTTGATATGTTTCTCTGATAGGCGCATCGCGTCTTGACGGCTGTCGTAAGCTTGTGCGACATCTGCCCACCAAGTCTCTTTCGCCTGTCTAAAGCAGAACTCCGCTTCTAAGAATAAGCTTTTTGAGAAATACTCCTTTGCTTGTTCGGTCCATTCGTCGTCAGCGTTCGTGGCTATATATAGGATCGACCCGAATAAATACAAAGCAGCGCCAGAGAACATGAATTACGTACCCACAAGCCGTTCAACTGTTTCTCCAGGATCATACGATGTCGCAAGACCAGAATTTACAAGAAGATTCTGGTATATATATAAAGTCAGAGGTGAACGAACGACCAATTGTATGGGATTATGTACCTCCATAGGATGAGAATCGTAGGTTTCTTCCCAGACCCAGACACGCGCCCTTGCTCGCGTTAAGCCCACGTAGAAAGACTTCAATTCACTCTGCAGAATGGAGTGTTTGCGAGAGTTAAATTGTCTATCCTCCTGTTGGGCGAGGAGCAGGGCTCTCCAGTCGGTGTCGGTCGCAGTCGAATCTGTGAAAAAGTTATACAACAAGACCTTGCAGGGAATGAGAACATGAAATATGAAAGACAAAAGGAGAAACCAAATTTACATCATTGAACTCCATTCCCTTGCTTTCGTATAGTGTTCTATGAAACACAGAGCGAGGTCAATGCGCGAGACGGAAATCTCCGCCTTACTAACTCACAACACCACCCCGATCCGACCTATCGCTGCTTTCAGGGCAGCGGCAGCTTCTTTATGGCGGACAATGATAACTAGAGACCACTTGTGTGAGTGCAATCGAGTGATGCACTAGAGACGTGTCGCGCCTCACCTTGGTGAGCTCCAAGTTCCACTTGGCCATCGCTGCTGCCCGAGATCAATTTCAAGAGTTCGTCGTGATCTCTCATTCCAGAAAAGAAGAGCGGCCTGTGTGTAGCCACCTGTGGAGTTTGTGTCATAATGATGAACAGCTCGAATGGCTTTTCCCACCCACATCTACATGTGCTACCTCTGGAGCTAAGGAGTCGATGGAATGCTGAAAATAGGATTCAAGGAGGCTGACGATGAACGCTGCAGCCTTGACTATGCCACCGTGGCTGCGATAGTTCGTTGATAACTGGAAGAAAGCAGGATCGACCGGCGGACGCCCTCCGCGTTTGACGTGAACGTCTTCTCTCTGTCCAACTTAATAAGAAAGAGTATTTTACCTACGGACTTCACCGTCTCGTACCTCTAATCGATATAGGAAAGCTTTTAACTCGCTAAAGCGAAAAGCGCTACCAACAGAGATGGTTTGAGCTGTATCACCTGCGAAAAAGAGACCATGAGGGTTGGGGCAGAGTGTCCGGAGCACTATGGAATACAGTAAACGAGTTAAAATCAGGACTGGGTGCAGTCGAGTGTGCCCTAGCTTACATGCAGAGTCAATTATGAGGTTATCTTGAGCTTCGTCTACGTAGAGAAAGTCGATGAGCTTCCCGGGTACACCTTGATCCCGTAGGATCTTCATGAGAAGGTGAGTTCTGCAGAGAATCGAGAAAATGAAGTCTGAAGCAGTCCTCTTATAAGACTGCATAGACGTACCTATCAGCGATATCGTAGGAAGCCGAAGGTCGAAGCTTCCGGTATGCTTCGAATAAAGTGTAAACCCTCGAACGCTCGGTACCATCACCAGGAAGGCTCCGGTTGCTTTGACCTTCATATTCAGATTGATCAAGGTAGTGACGGGGCTTGCTGAGGGAAGCCTCCGACCCTTTGATAATACCCATGAATTCACTGTAAACCAGAGCGGAATCTACCACCGTAATGTCAGTATGAGTGTAGATAAACGCCTTGCAAAGACGAGACTAACGAAGCCCTCTCTTGACTCTATGATCCATGTGTGGCCATATTTTGGAGTCGAAGTAGTTGAAGGAGATCAGCGGTTGTCTTGCCGAGCTCTTCTTGTTCTTCGCTCGAGCAGTTCTGGCAGTTGGCAAAGGTGATGGAATGAGCTCTAAATCGAAATCCGCTTCCAATAGGTTGCAGAGCTGTCGTGGCCCCAATAAAGGCGTCAGAAATTTCAGTTGCATCTAGGCGGACGGGGACAAACCTGGTCGTAAGTCACGAATAACGGGAAATGGCAATCATCCAACTGGCTGAACTTTTTTGGCAAGGCCCCTTCCTCCTCGGCATTCTCGTCCATGTCCAACAATGACAGGCCCTGAGGTGGCTTAGGCGCACTAGCCAGCGCAGAATTGGTTTCCGTTTGCATTAATTGTGCACAATACAGCCTGACCTTTCGTGCAAGTGTTCGCGACTGCGTTACGAACACCTGACGAAGGGTCTGGGGACTGACAGACGTCTTCGCTGCAATGTCTAGACCAATCATTCGGAAGACCATACAGGTAGTTTTCCTGTTTGATGTCAGGTAAATATAAGCTAGAATTCGCTTAGGATAAGAAGGTGGTCACAAACCCTGTCCCACTACGACCCAATACGAGACAAGATGATGGATGCTGAATGATTTGATTTTCGTGGGGTCTGCCGAGAAGGCATAAGCATGAGAAATCGCTAATAAGGTGAGCAGCAATTCACTCACGAGACCGTAAACATGAAGCTTGCCTCATTGAACTTCTGGATAGCTAAAGAGAAACTATCAGCTTATTCCTAGTCACTAATTTGAGACAGTCACTGACCATCAAAGAAAGTGTGCGAAAGCGGGATGAATTTTTCCAGACTGCAAGAAAAACAGCCGTCGATTGTCAGCCAGTCATCTACCTTTTACACTACACATACGAGAGGATGCGATGTAACTGGCGACAAGTCGTTGTGGTCAGAGCTCTTATTCTACGTGCGTCGAGCCTAAGCTCACTTCTAATCGGTGGGCTTCATTGATTTCGACAACGGCGCCTGCTTGATCCCCCTGTGAAGCATCCAGCGACCGAAATACTAACGGCGGCACTATTTTAGCCGGCTTAGAGAGAGCTGGGGTTTCCGTTCTATCATCGAACAGATCAAACGAGAGATGGTTAGTCAGAATTACCGTGCCAGCGGAAAGTGATTGGGCAGCTTGGAACACACCTGCGAATGTATTCATCCCCTCGCCCGCTAAGGTGAGCGCTAACAGCCTTCCAGAAATCGAGATCAATCTTGAGAGCAGGATATACTCCAAATATACGAATGACTGGGAAAAAAATTATTCTGGTGAATAGCTAATGGCCTTGAGCGGTTTGAACGAACATTGAGATTCCCAGCCAGCATCTGCTGGAGCACCAAAGTCAATATGATAAACCAAACGTAAGTCTCCCCCGACATCTGCCGTAAAAATAGGAACTCCGTGGTCCTTGTCGAGGAGTTTGGCGTGGCTCGACTCTGTGAACCGACCTCTGGACAGTTGCCTATCGAGAAGAGAGTTGAAACCCAGTCATCAAGGCAAGGATGCGGACCGAACAGTCGCACCTCATCATCTTCTCAATACGACTGAAAGTAAGCTGATCACCGGCGCTATGGCGTCGAACCTGCTTAATGGCTCCTTGCGAGACCACAACGGGCCAGTCTCCCAATGGCGTCTTGGTAGTATCCCCCAGGTATCTTGCGAGATCGTGTTGTGCTAGTGTATTTCCATACCGGGATCTTGCCTCCAATTTGGGAGACTCAACGACTGGAGTTTTTGGATCCGACCCTCGAGGTTTAGATCTGCGTGCCGAAGGATCTTGGACAGCAAGGGTGGGTGGGTTTAAGATTTCAAATAAGCTCTGGAACGCGATTTCATGAATGCCTTTTCAAGACAAGCTGTGAAGTAGGCCTTGGGGAAGGATAAAGGAGATTGGACTAAAGCATTCATGACGCCGAGTAGATGACTCTCACCTCAAGGCAGTCTTTCAGTTGTTCAATGAAACTTGGGGCAGCAGCGGGAAAATCGCCGGCAACCGGAGAGGATGCAGGTTTCTCAACCTCATCTTGGGAAGCAGCTTCGCTTCTATTCTTGACTGGTGGGGTATCTTCTGTAAATAGGTCTAATGGGACATAGCGAACCTTTCTCTTGGATACCTTCACTGGCCTTGCAGGTTTGGGTAGTACTGGATCAACTGGTTTCGCTCTTTTAATGACGAGGTATTCTGATTCCAGCGGGTCCGGGGACGCCAGCCGTACGGAAAAAGAGAGATGTCTCGTAATGACACTGCAGTCCAAGGTGATCGACCGAGGCAAATGAAAGAAGAATATTCCCAAACGCTCGGCGCATGTAGAGAACGCGGGGTCCGGTGGCTGCGAAATGCTTTGAACAGTCTTCAAAACGCGGCCTCGGAACGTGAAAGCAGGGTCGTTGCCTAAAGGGAGTATCGTCAGACTCGGACACCCAATGTGGTCATAGCACGCACGAGATGTGATGACGGCTTCCAGCAGCCCATCTATCTTCGAGCTGACGGCCAAGAGAAGTGTGGGCACTTCGGACTCGGCACCTTGCAGGGCGATCAGCAAATCAAAAATCGCAGCTTCAAGCGCATCTTGGGTTTTGAGTGGTCCATGAGTCACGAATTTGGCAAGCGTGCTTTCGAAATCCGACGAGAGGGTTGTCTGGAGGGTTGAAGCCATCGCTATTGGGTACTTTGTTTGGACAGATGAAACAGCTGCACATACAAGGAAAAGATTTTCATTTGGTCTGAAGAGCCAACGGTCTTAAGGATTTCGAACCCCGGAGCTTGAGGACCATCGACTTCCAAAACCGGGTTTGGAATCTAGGGATGCCTCGAGGCATGGAAGGCGGACTGTTGTCGGGTAGAAAAACAAGGGCCGCTCGTATTCCACGTGACCACGCGATTACGTCAAACGGCTTGGTCATCCGACCCCGACATCGTGCACGTGAGCTGTTTCGGCCCCGCCGCAACGTCGGGTTGCCGGTCACCCTTCCGTGAACTGCTTGATACATGAAGCCGAACGGAAAGATTCTGCAGACAACCAAGCCAGTTCTTCCCTTGATAGTACATTGCTTTTTACATACTGGTAATACGAGGCACGGGCATGATACAGTAAATACATATGTGGATGAGAATACGCAAAGCATAATCCTGCATATACTAAAGCTTTAGGATGCTGAATCTTCATGGGTTAAGCGAGCTGAGAAGGATAGTTGTCGCCATCATTCGTCTTCGGAGCCCACGGAACGCGTTCGCTGATAAGGGGCTCCACGCCAAGGTCGTAATCCGTGTCTTCTGGCAATTCGGCAAACTCCTGGATCTTGTTGACCAGGGTGGGTATCTCCTGAACTCTTGCGACAATGTCTGACACCAAAACTTGGGGTTCCAAAGGCACTTGTAAATAAAACTCAGAAGACGGGTGCAGGTCTTTGATGAGTCTTTTGACCTCGCGATGAATTGACCTGTGTGGTGGATACAATCAGTTTCATACTCTTTCAGCCAAGATCCAATCCTTCTGCAACATACCGAACATCGTCTTTCTTTTCGCGCAACTCTTCAATCATCTCATGTTCGCTGTCCTGCATCTCCTTGGTCAGGCTGCGAACCCTGGTCTGACAAGCATCGTGAAGCCGTTTGAGGTAGGCCAGAACATGAGGCAACGGCCCTCTAACGCAGAGCAGAAGATATCGACTAGGCTCTCCGTCAGGATCCTCGGTCATCTTTTTCGCAAGGTCCTCGAATGCTCTAGCGATGGGGCCTCCGTCACGGCGTTTGTGCCGGCGGAAGAAACCTTGGATGACGGATGCTTTCTTCTCGTCTTCCTCTGTGTAAGACTCGCTCTCCAGTTGAAGATCTTCTTCTTTTTGTTCAAGTGCTGCGAAGCCTTGTTGTGGTTTAGGCTTGATGCCTGGGTTTGAAGTAACTAACGGCGAAGAGCAGGCTAAATAGCCATATCCTAATTCAGATCCCAACGCCGCTACGCACCTTGCTTTAAGCCAGGAATGAGGGTTTGAGATTGGAGGGCAATTGTCGGGAGAGAATCAACAAGTTGCAGTTTCTTCAGGATTTTCCCTTCATCCGGACAAAAGATTGTTCTCATTCCAGCCACAAGAGTGGGTAGTACTTTAGCCTTCTGTCGAACAACGATGAGTTCATCAAGCGAACAGGCTGCCGAAGATGTTCTAAGAGCCCTGGCAACTTCATTCCAGTTACATGCAGTAGCATAGCTGTAGGACGTGGTTAATCAGATGTTCAAACAACGTAATATGAGGTTCGCACCCTTGATATTCAGTCCGGACTTGAGGATCGGCGAGGGTACCGATGTCTTTGATGATGCCTAAGATGCTCTCTTTCGTCCTCTCGATATTGTGACCAACTTCCAGAAACAAATGAGCATGTGCCATTACAATACAAGGGGTTAACGTACTGAGCGCCAAGCATCGACATAGTCTCGCCACGGCCCGACCGCGGGCTGAGGGTGCGGCCTCTTTGATGAGTTTTCCTTGAATTTGGAGCCTGCCTGCGATCGGCCTCAGTATGAGAGTTTGAACTGAGTGAGCTATTCTGTTCACCTGGATCTTCCTTCAACAGCAACAGTTGAAAGAATTTGGAGATTGCTGCGACGAAACGGAAAGCGAGAGACCCATTCCTCTGAAGCGAGGGTTCCCGCGCAAACGCGCGAATTATCCAGGATCGGGGCAACGTTAAGCCATCATAAGCGGAAGGGCTGTGATAGTATTCCGTGATAATTAGCTGGCCGCAGATTTCTTCAGCGAAGGCGACTACGACTCCGACTTCAATCCAGGCTCGCCCAGTGAGCAAATGGCTGTTCTACAGTTAGTAAATGGAAGGCAAGGTAGAATATGAAACTTCACTCACTCCAAGGTATATACGCCGAGGTTGGTACGAGTCAGGGTACCTCGGGCGAACCAGTGGATTGCGGTTCCAACTACCGGCAGCTTATCCTTGTCTTGAATGAGGCCATTTTGTTCAGCCACGGATTGATCCAAAGACCATTGCCCTCGCCACAAATAGGTAACCGCATCATTGTAGTCGAAAGCGGTCGCGAGTAGGCATGTTGTCAGGAGGTTGGTTAAGAAGTACATCGGCTGCTCGCCGGGCCGGAGACTACGGAAAACCTCCTGAAGCCATGACTTGACGGTGGGCATGGCCTATCGAGAGAAACATGTAAGTCACAGTG
>WSTX01002721.1:0-23889 GCA_019633405.1 Tulasnella sp. 408 | reverse complement strand
TTGGCCCTATATATCCTTTGAACCGTGTTCCGGGAGGACCAGCTACTCAAATGGAGACCAACCTGTCGGCCCCAGGTGCAATAACTGCGGCATTGTGGATCCGAAGCATAAGAAGGTCGCTTTCATCTAGTTGGGTTGACCAACCGAGTACCCTCATCTCTCCAGCCGTATGTCAGGACCTATCTCATAGGAAGGGCTAGAACAGATAGTGGGAGCTTTTGAATACCGAGAGCTCCCAGCGCCTCTGCGTCCACCTACTGCCCCAAACCCAAGCGAAAGCCCAGAACCTGAAGTAAAAAGTCCTAGAAAGTACTCTCGAGGGTCAGAAAATAGCTCGGTTATCGTGATTGAAGTGATTATCGCTCTTTTTATCTTTCAGCTGTATCTCGTCGTTTAACGATTTCACCTCCATAGAGCGAGGGAGCTCGCTTTACCTTCTCTCGTCATATCCTCGAGCAGTCAGATTTCTTTCGAGAGATGCTGGCTAGCACCCACATTGGCGGAGAAGGCGAAGGCACGGCGAGCAATCCTATTGTTCTCGATAGCATCACCCAAGTCACCAAGTTTCAGGTTGAAAGCTTTTACCGAGTTATTGATCATCGGTAAGAGCCGGAGCATACTTTTTATTAACCTTGAAGCTAATAGGTTTACTACAAACGCTAGAGGATTCCAGGGTCAGCTGGCCTTGAGCCAACCAGAATGGGTTGCCGCTTTGGAGCTCGCAACAGCATGGAACTTTGAGCAAGTTCGCCAGTTCATCATTCAAGAGCTGGACTTCATAGCCGTAGAACCATTTGATCGCATCTGCATCGCAGACGAATGCCGGGTTCCTCAGTGGTTACATCCCGCTCTCGCTCGCATCTGTGCGAGAAGCGAACCACTGACGGCAACGGAAGGCAGAGCTCTCGGTTATGATAGGTTTGCCGCAATCTGCCGTATCCGGGAAACAGAGAAGTTGGTCGGAAGTCTTGAGAAGGAGGCTCACGAGTGCTGTAATTCAAAATGTCCCCGCAAAAATGAGCTGTGCCCAAAGGAAAAAAGGTACAAACGACGAGTGGAGAAGGTTGATGAGTTGAAACCCAGGTTTTTATGAAATTAATGGATTGGTCAAGTGCGATATGACAGAGTCCGAGCTTGCGTGATGCAATTAACCGTCGATAGGTGTGCAGAAACGTTTGTGACGAGCTTTCCAATCCGCTTTCTGCCCGCGGAAAGATTAGGTATGTTCTGTGAAGTTACGATTACGACTCACTTGACATTTGGTGGAGCAGTAATATGCGGCTTTACACGAGCTACATTTTTTCAGCTCCTCCATCGAGAAAGTCGTCCCTGGACACTGCGAAACAAGAGCGTCAGACTGGCTCTTGTTTGATCGGCAGAGGCACCCACCTGGTAATGGGAACAAACCATCGTTTCTCTGTTTCTCGTTCTCAACCTCCTTGCCTCATCCCACCTCCCTCGGGCTTCGTATACGCAAGCAAGGTTCTCCCTGCTGACCGCGGCGTCAAGCGCCGGCCCTTATGCCTCCCTGATCACTATGGCCTTTTGTAAGACTTCCTCTGCTTCAGCGATCTTATTTTTCCTCAACAAAGCTTCTCCCAGGGCGTTGTAGCTCATGGCCGTGTTAACGGAAGCGGCGCCAAAATTTGCTATCTTGAGTTCAAGTGCTTGTCGGTGACGCTGCTCGGCATCGTCGTCGTCGCCTCCTTGGGTACGGAGGCCGGTTTCATGGCTGAGGATGACAGCATCTAAAGCATCGGAAGGATTGAAACCCATGAAGAAAGCGAACGATTGGAGGTGGGAACTTTGGGGGGTGTGTGTGTGTGTGTGTGTGTGTAATCTCCGTTTATTACCCGCAAGCAGACAGCCTTAAGGGCGTCAAGGCGCGGGGGGTTTCCCCAGTGCTATTTACATAGCAATAAATCTAACTGAGAATAGAGAGAGCAGACGTCCGTCCAGAGTGCAGAAGGGTGGAGAGTGAAACTAATAAGGTCCAGGCTAGTCTAAAGCGTTCCAATGAAAGCTATGAAAAGCATAATTGAAGGGGCATAGGTTTGAACCATACTACATAACCTCCGAGTGGGTCGATGGGTCGCTCGGGTGCTTTTTGAAGGCGTCCGTATGAGTCAGGAAGCGGCCAAGGGCCTCAATTCCGTCTTTCGTTCCGAATATATCAGCCAGGTTGAGATCCGGTACGACTTCCGAAAGCAAGTCTCTCGATTCACTGAAGAGCGGGCAGTCCTGTATTACGTGGGCGCGGGTCTGGAAGCGCTCACCACACGGGCAGCTGGTGTCTTCCGAGGGAACAAAGCGATGGTAGTATTCCCCAACAAATGCGTGGCCGGTTCGGCATTGAATGAGACGAGTATAAGTTTCTCTCGCCAGCTTCTTAAAGTGTCGTGTCGGTTCAAGGCTCGGCGGTATTCGGTTTGCAAAGGCATATCCTCCCCTCACGGGTGTCTTCCTCCATTCATCTTGCCACGCCTCTCTCATTCTCTCCTTTGCTCTCCTGAGTGCATGGGTGAGTGAGTGTATTGGACGCTGGGTCATGAATGCTCCGCGCTTAGCAAGCACGTCGCTTCGCTCATTTCCTTCGATCCCGTTATGGCCAGGTACCCAGCGGATTTCGACCTCATTCTGAGGGTGAGAGTCCAGAAACGTAAGGACTGCTTTGCGGATACGAATGGAGGCATCTATGCCTGGGCCTGCAAAGCCCTCAAATGCTCGCTGTATCGCGGGGTTGTTGTCAGCACAGAGTGTGATTCTGCGGACTGTGACGGGTGATGGTTGTTCCATAGCCACTCGGCAGAAGTATTCCGCTCCCTGGGCAAGCCCTTCCAGTTCTGCATCATAAACTTCTGCTTGTGGGCCGATCCCATAGCAAAGCTCTGCAAGTACCTGGCCTTCAAGGAAGCCAACAATCCCAACCCCTGCTCGTCGACCCTGTGAGTGCTCGACCAAAGATCCGTCCGAGTACACAATTATGTGGCCGGGATCTCGGGATATTTCTTCGAAGAGTTTGCGGTGTTTCTTGGCTGCTTCATTTTTATCCGTCTCGGGGGTTTTGGGGATGATCCTGAGGCGGTGTCGGAGGTCTTGGTCCATTTCTGTTCTCCGCCATGGTGGTGCACGTAGCGGGAATATGCGTTCTCGGGTGGGATCGGTTTTGGTTGCAAGGTTCAGGAGTCTCGTCCGTTTAGCCTGGCGGGGCGGAGGTGGGAGGAGAGGCGGGAAAGTTGGTCCATGGCCATTCCTCCACTCGGGTGGTAATCGTTGGATGATGGGGTGCCTTCCGTCCATGCGGTTCAAGCGAAGCGCATATTTTTCGTTTATCCAGTTGAGGTGGTAGCGAAGGGGGGTGATTGAGGCCTCGATTTCCAGCGCTTGAACTGGGGTAGTACGGAAAGCTCCGCAGATCCATCTCAGCGCCGAATTTTGCACTTTTTCGAGCTGTTTGAGGATGGTCTTGCTCCCTGACGCATCTGTCCACCAGACTGGGGATGCGTAGGTGAGGATCAGGAGGATGCAGGTGATGTAAAGTGTGCGGAGCATGGTCTGTTTCAGACCTTTCCTTGTGTTTGCTAGCATCTTCAGAGCAGCAAGGCCCCTGCAGGCTTTGGCAGACATGGTCCGTACGTGTCCGTAGAATTTGAGTTCCCGGTCAAAATGCACTCCCAACCACCTGACTTGCTCCTGGGGTTGGAGAACCTGGGTTGGCCGGTCCGGGTCGAGCGTATGGAGAGTGACGGAGGGTAGAGCCACCCCTCTGCGGCCTCGGAAGTAGTGCATGACTTCTTTCTTGTCGGGGTCGAATTTGACTCCCGTTCTGGCTCCCCAAGCTTCAATCTGGTCCCATGCTTTCCTGATTATTGAGACATTTGTGTCCAGGGTATTGGAGGCGACGTATACCATTCCGTCGTCCACATATGCTATTGATACTGGGAGTGTGGCATCCCGAGGAAGTGTGGCCCTAATTTCGGTGAAGTGGGCCTGGATTGTGCGGTACAGAGGGGATGTGAAAAGGGCAAAGAGAATGGGTGATGCCGGCGATCCTTGTGGAATCCCTGTTTCGACGGGCTTCATCTCGTCAAGTTTTCCGTCGAGGCAGAGCGCCATATGCTGGTCCGATATGAAGGAAGCCGTCCAGCGAACCATTTCCAGAGGGAAATGCATGCCCAGGAGCGTGTTGATTAACGCAGCGTGCGACACGTGGTCAAAGGCACCCTTGATATCGAAGGTGAGTGCAGTGACCATCTTGCCGTGTTGCCATGCTGTTTCGATATCATGGGTGAAGGCGAGTATGGCATCCGAAGTACTTCGGTCAGGGATTCCTCCAAACTGGCTATGGTATAATTGGCTCCACATGAGTGCTAGCTGCTTGAATCGCCCAGTTTCAAAGCCCTCTAGAACCTTGCTAACGCACTTCTTGAGCCAGATGACCCTCCATGCGCCAGCTTGGGAATAGTCTGGTTTTCGGGGCTTGCGTATGGCTACCCCAATGGAGGAGCGCCACACCCTAGGATGATACCCACAAGTAGCGCAGGTCGATATCAGGAGGAAGAATTCCTCTTCAGCCGCCCACCATGCCCATCTGAGAACCAAGAAAGTGATTCCATCAGGTCCTGGGGCCTTCCTGGGGTCGGGCTCGAAGATTGCATTATAAATTTCTCTCCGGGTTGGCGCTGGGAAGGCCATCTCGCCAGGACGCCTGGAGCTAAGGTCCGGCATGGCCTCGCCAGTAGTTGGAGGGGTTGGGAACAGTTTTTCTCGGAGGAATCTGCACTTGTCCGCATGGTGTACGGCTGGGGTTTGACCTTGACCCCGGTCAAAGCTCGGTGAAGGGTATTCCCGTTTTCCTTGCGTCCACCGCCGGAATGTGTACAGGGTCTTCGGACCTGCGTTGGCGAGCTTTTCTTCGGCGTGCATTCTCTTTGCCTTGCGCACCTGTCGGATGAAGCGACGCTTCGCGATAAAGAGAGCTTTTGCCGTTTCAGGGAGTTGGGTGCCGTATCGCTGTCTCTCCACCTTGCTCCTTCTCTGTAATTCCGCTACTTCCGCCAGTTTCCCTGACAACTCTGCGTTCCACCACTCCTTAGCTCTGGGGTGCTTTTTGCGTAGTGGGATTGTCTCGTTAACTGCAGCCTCAAGGCAGTTACTGAAGGTGACGGCCGCCGTTTCCAACTCTTCTGGTGACGTTTCATCCCCCCTGTGCAGAGGTACAAAGACCTCACTAGTAGCGTCTAGTTTGGCTCGGAAGGCCTCGATGAACGCCGGGGCTTGGGTGTCCTTGAAGTTCCTTCGGAGATGGGGGCTAGTGTCAACCGCAGGCGTGCTTGGATCAAAGATCCACCGAATTGCAGTATGGTCGGAAGTCATTGACCAAGAGCGATCGAGAGTCCACTCTCGGACTATGTCCCCTTCACTGGCTGCTCGGTTGATGAAAGTGAGATCGATGGTTGTATGGTGGTTGTTTCCGTGTCCGAAGAAGGTTGGCTCATCAGGGTCGTTCATAAGCTCGAACCCTCTTTCATGCAGCCACTCGACGAAATTTTCGGTTGCTGGGTTTGAGTGCGGTCCTCGGCTTGGTTCCCATAGGGGGTGGTGTATGTTCCAGTCGCCGGTGAGGATGGCAGGAACATCCACTGGCCATGGTGTTTCCATAACGGCCTTGATCGTGGCAAGGTTTTGGCTTGAGCGAGCAGGGGCGTTGTACACGTTGGCAATAAGAATGGGTGGATGGCATCCAATCCGGATCTCGAGTGTTTGGGCATCAAGGGAGTTTGTGAGGTCGGTGCGAGCTGTGATCTCCAGGTCTCTCCGGACCCACCTGTCGTCGCGGCTAACGTATGCCATGACTCGAGGCCGTGTCCCTTCAGGAATAGGGTAACACGGAAGGATCGGCTGCCACGAATCGTGAGCAGTTGGGCCTTGGTTATCATTGCCGATATTCCCGTACCAGGGCTCCTGGAGGAGGAGGAGGTCGAACTTGCCGCATGCGGCATTGAGGAGGGCGTGAACGGTAGGGTTTGACTTGTAAGTGTTGAGCTGAAGGATTCGGAGGGGCGGGTTCCTGGTGTTGTTTCGGCGATTCCTCATGCAGAGTGAGCAGGTGTGGTGGCATCAACTTGCATTTCGGCTTCGTCATGAGGATTCCCGCAGCGTCGTTGCCTTAAAATCTCCTCCGCTTTTCTTTCATCGCCGTTTCCAGACTCCATGGCTTGCCAAGCATCGTCTACCGTTGCTCCGTTGCCCACTTTTTCGGCTAAGGCCTTCAATTTTTCTGTGCTGTATTCGGTAACCTTGGTCCTCTTCGTGCCTCTCTTCCCCTTCAATTGCTGCCCATTGGTGTCTCCCGACTGGCTGGGTGTTGCCTGAGTTGGTTGGCTTGGCGAGGTTTGGCTCGACGGTTGCTGAGTTTTTGGCAGGGACGAGCTCTTCGCTGCTCTAGCGGTAGTATGAATGCCAACCTTACGAACACGTTCCGGGCATGATGGTTCGTTTGCCTTATGAGCTCCGCCGCAATTAACACACTCAACGTGTGGGCAGTCTCCCGTAAGTCCGCACTGCTTGCATCGGTGTTCGGCAGACCAGTGATCGCCTTTGCAGAGACGGCATCGAGGTATCCTGCCCTGACAGTGTTTTGTCGTGTGCTGAAGCGAATAGCAGCGCTCACATGGTCGTATAGGTCGGCGGTCCTCGAAAGTCTTGGCTCGGACATATTCGCCCATGTACCATAGCCCTTTCGCCACTTTGAGGAGATACCTTGCGGCGTCCTCGTTTCGGAAGGTGAGGACCATGGCGGTCTTCTGTTTTTCTCCGAGTCGGTCTGGGGGTGTGATGTATCGGGGCGGTTCGGCCATATCGTCAGAGCGGATGTACGCATTCTGTCGGAGTTCCTCGAGGATGGTCCGCTCATCGTCAATTAGACTTCCGTTGGGGGCGATGGTGGTGACTCCTGTGAGGAGGACTTTGTACCACGCTTCATCCAGGGTAGGAACAAATTGGTGGCCCGGCGGAACTATTCTTTGCCCGAATTCAGACGCGTATGGGATCAAGCTTTTGGCGGACGAACCGGCTCTAGCGTATACGTTGATGTTCCCGTTATCTGTGTACTCGACCCCGCTGACTCTATCCCCCCCGGGTGCTCCCTGCTCGTCCAGGGTTCGGTTGACGATTTCGCGAAGTTGAACGGGATTGCTTCTTTTGTCGAATGGGATGGGAGGACGGCACCGGATGGTGAGGCGATAGCTCGAGTGTCGGCCTTTTGGGTGGGTTTGAGAGACATCAGCAGCCTTGGCTGTAGCAGATTGGACTTGTTTTGACAGCTTCTGAAGGGTTGGTTTGATGGGTCGAGGGTTCTGGGATTTGACTACCGTTGCGGCGGTACGGCCGTCTTGAGTGGTGCTCTTGGGGGCTGGTGTGGCGAGTGTCTTTGGCAAGTCTGCCGAGCTTGATAGGAGCCTAGTGAGGTCCTGTATCGTTTCTTGCTGTCCACGGACCGTCTGTGAAAGGTTCGAGATGACGCTCATATCAGCGTTTGTCGGGCCAACGATGCCCTGGATGGCGGAGACAAGGTTTTTTATCTCCATCGGCCACTTCTTCGTCTGCGAGCGGTCGATGCCTTCAAGCGTCGCGAGTGCATCCTCAAGATGACTCCGGGCTTTGATCAGGGCCGTGCTGTGTTCTCCAGAAGCGCGGTCGGTATTGAAATTGAAGTCGAAGTTAACTCGCCTTAAGGAGGGCATCGCGTCTCCTTCTCCATACGAAACAACCGACGCTCCATCAGATCCAAAGTCGAAGCTCGGTCTCCGTGAGGATGCTCTAAACAGAGAAGGGGAAAAGTCGCATTGTTCCCTGCTAACTCGGCGGGTCCATGACCCGGCTCGCGCGATTTTTCGTGGCGGTTGTCCGTCGTTGTTGAACTCCTCCAATTTTTCAGCTTGGTCGGATTGAGGGGCCACCCGGTTGGATTTGGGGGTTCGCAACTGGTCCGCGGTGTCGAATGGATCGCTAAGATCGTCGACGTCGATCCTTGCTGACGTAGCATTCCGGTCGACTCTAAGGTTGATGCCGCCTACGATTCCTGGGGGTTGTGGTGGAGGTCTCCCTCCTTGACTTTTTGACATTGTTTGATGAGGTAGATAAGAGTGTAGCTTATGTGAGTAAATAGTTTCCTTTTTGGTCGCTGTCGGCTGGGTTGGATGTTCGTGGAGGTAATCTCTCTCAAAATGTGGCGATGATCGAACAACGCTTGGCGGAACTTTGGGGGGTGAGGGTTACGATTGAGGGGTTCGCCGCGCTCACGTGTGGGTTTATAGGCGGATCCCCAACTCAGATGACGTAGAGTAATTACTTCAGGAACGGAGATAGCTAGGGAGCAATTCCTCCTCACAGCGCCCTCGGCCGAGTGCCCGACATGAACGAAAGGCGTCGAAGGGCGCATCAAAAGGGAAGGGCCCACAGGGTCCAAACTGACGTAAGTCGTCATGTCATCAAGGATTCGCTCATGGCGTGAGGTGATATCGCGGAAGCGCGATAAGAGGGAGGCCAATGCTCACCGATGTTCAAAAATGACGGGGCATGTGCTCTAAGGGAAAGTTTTGAAGGGTCACTGCTCCCACTTTTGTTTGGGCTGGTGGTGGACGAAATGTTTGTTTTCGGTGTTAACTTGCGTTCGGTCAGGGTCTTCACGTTGCCGCCCTCGTCCCCCTCAATCTCGCAGGAAAATGGTGCGGGGCTCTGAGAAGAGAGCGCTAGCTCCTGGTTCGAATTGCCGGTGCAAGTCATGAATTGGGGTCGTTGTACTGCCCCTAAGAACGGAAACCTCACCCAAGCCCCTCACCCCTCTACCCGAGCGACTACCTCTGCATGTCACACACACCGTCAAGTTATCTCGATCTAGATCTCGAGCTCGACATAAACCCCCTTGTCAGTAGCCACCAGGGGCGAGTTGACGTTTGATGTTCCGCGTCTGGGTATTACCCAGAGTAATCACTCGACATCTCTGCTCTGAGGTCGGTTCGATTTCCCAGCAGATAAGGAATAGTCTTGGAACTTCGTATCTTTGTCAATCTGCGTCTAGACTCGGAGGGCCTTGACGGCAACATGCGGAAATCGCATGTTGAATCTACACCGATTTGGCAACTTGCTATACCCGATTTGGAAGGCAATGGCCCTCCAACCCGGGGGGTATATCTAGGTTGCCGCGGGATCTCTCGTTTGACACATCAGTCTCAATTATCCTGCTGAACGTCTAGCTACATGTCAAAAGACAATATTCAACGCAGTCCTCCCTCTCGTCATCCTCGCTATTACGATTCGGAGTATCTGACCTTCGCGGTTGGTTTCACGCTCAGTTGGGCGGTTCCGAAAGCTGCTACTCATTGATACACGGTAATCCCAGGTCGATGAATATCTCTTCCGACTTCCAGTTCGTCGTCTCAAAGAGTCCAAGTACTTCCAGGACATGCTGGGCTCTGAGCACCTGGGAGGCTCCGTCGAAGGGACGTCGGACGAACATCCCATCGCACTTGGAGGTATCACCAGCTTTGAGATGGAAAGCTTTGTGGAGATTTTAGACGCTCGGTATGACAGGTTAACACAAAACTCGGATGCACGAACACCTCACCGCTACTTCGCTACAGGGTTTTCGGCAAAAAGGCGCCGAGGGAATGGAAACAACTGGCGGCAGCACTTCACTTGGTTACTATGTGGGAGTTCGAAGATGTTAGAGCGAGTCTCGTCGAAGATATGTCTCAAATCATCAACAAGGGTGGGGTAGAGCCCATCGACCGTATCGAAGTGTCGATCCAATGTCGCGTCAATGACTGGTTACATCCCGCGTATCAAGCGTTATGCGATAGAGCCGAAGGAGTCACGACTGAAGAGGCAAAACGCCTTGGCATGGATCGTTTGGCTGCGATTTACCGAGTCCGCGATCGTCGACATGCAAACACTGCAGCACAGAATGCCCACACTGGAGGCCAACAGGTACATTACTGCAATATCTGTGGTTGCAACAGATACTATCCCAACTATCTCAACTGCGGTCACGCGTACATTCCAACTGTACCAACTGTACCTGTGGCCCAGACTGCAACTCTTGATCTCATCAAGGCGGAGGATATTCTATCCTCACTAGACGGCCCTCTTCCTTGTACACGTGCTTAGTGAATGTATATGGCCGGTCTGTTAAATCTCATTGTTGATGTCATGACAATAGGAGTCGGACCTTTATGGTGTATCGATGGTGGGGTCGGGGAAGAACAGCGCAAAGCAAGCTGTGCCGCTGCTTGAAAGCAGGGGATAACATATTAGCTTGCTATTGGAACAAGATTCCGGTGGACTTGGTGGCTCGCTGGCCACTGGCGCGTCGCCGCGTGCGTAGTTTCAAATAGTTGAGAAGCGCCTCCGTCCCTTTCACGGATGTACTCGCCTTCGGCTCCACCAGCACCTCTTGATGTAACGATATCGATAGTTTTCGGGGGTGATGGTGAGGAAAGTCGAGGGGAAAGCTCGGAAGACCGGGAAATGGAGCAAGGTCCGAGCGGCAGCCATGGGAATGTGACAGAGTTCTGTGAGGAGACGAAAACTGCTTTCCGGACTCGCAGTCCTGTGAATGTTTTGTCCGACTATGCCAATTACGTCGCGTTCCTCGTCCCGACAATCTGAGCATTAGCGACACCGGGCTCCCTCGCCCATAATGGCGAATCGAGATCGGACCCTTCTTTGAGATGGCCAACGGGAAGGCTCAACAGAAGCTGCCACCAAGAAAAGATCTAGAGAACTCGGAACTGACTGTCGCTTGAACGATTCAACATAAAAACAAGCCGAGATTCGGAGTCTTTCGGGGTCACCGCCCGGGTAGACAAATATTTGGCCCATTCCGGATTTCCGCCTTGGCAGGGTGATGGCTGCTGCACGAACGTCCACTCTATCTCAGTGGCAATCACATGAAGGTATAGATAAGGCATTTTCAACCTGAAAGTGCCGGCAAAGACGTTCTGTGCTTCAGGATTGCAGCATCGCCCGACGCATCGAAATCCTTCGCATGCTGCCAAACTGCCGACCCTCCTTTCGCCATATTTTCTCGGGTTCCGCTAATGTAGCTCGTTGGGAGCCAAAAACACTTCGAGATGCAATCACCCGACGGCGGGGTAAGGTTTCCGTTCGCTGATCTAAACGTCGGTGTCACCCAAGGTATTCAGTACCCCCCCCGGGGTCAATCTGTTCTCGTGTCTCCCTGATGGTTATCTATACTCAACTTCCACTTCAATGTTTGCCGAACTTTACCTGGACCTCGAGGGAGCACCCTGGCACCATGCTGGGATCACATGCTGGGCTCCACAGGCTCTGACGACATGCCATTCCGGATTTGGAAAGCCCCCTGGTGTAGATATAAAAACCCATCATTTATACATTGGATCAAATTCTTCTGTCGAACATGTCCAACGACAACGCCGAAAGCACTCCCCTTGCACGTCATCCTCGCTATTACGACTCGGAGCATCTCACCTTCGCGGTCGGTTTCTTGTTTAGGTCGATGCGTCTAACCCGGGTGACTCACTCATGTCCGGTACTCCCAGATCGATGGATATCTTTTCCAACTTCCAGTTCGTCGTCTTAAGCAGTCGAAGCACTTCCAGGACATGCTAGGCTCTGAGCATCTAGGAGACTCCATCGAAGGGAGGTCGGACGAACATCCTGTTGTCCTTGAGGGTATCACCAGCTTCGAGATGGAAAGTTTTGTCGACGTCTTAGATGCCGGGTAATGATTCGTGATGCGGTGCTGTTGGGGCTACATCTAACGACTCTTTTCCGAAGGACTTTTGATGATGAAGAAACTAGGGACTGGAAACAATTTACGGCAGCACTCCACCTGGCTACTATGTGGGAGTTTGAGCGAGTTAGAGCAAAGCTCATCAAAGATATGTCTCAACTCATCAGTAGCGGTGGCGTGGAACCCCTCGACAGAGTCGAAGTATCGATCCAACGTCGCGTCAATGATTGGTTATATCCCGCTTATCAAGAGTTATGTGATAGAGCAGAAGCAATCACAACCGAAGAGGCAAAACGTCTTGGCATGGATCGTTTAGCCGCTATTTACAGGGTTCGTGACCGCCGCCATGCCTTTGATCGGCGGCTCGACGAAACGGATACTGTGGTTATTGTGCCGGATCTGGGTTGCCCAATCGTATCCCCTGCCCTCCTACTCTTGAACTCATTAAAGCTGAAGCATCTCTATCTTCGGTGGAGGGACCTCTTTCTTGTACGTCTGCTTAGCCCAAAGCTTTCGTTGGTATGCTAGTCTCATATTGAGTAGTACACAGCCAGTAACTATATTTTTACCGTACTCGACGCAAGTCTTTGGGGGAGGGGACCGCGAAAAAAAGTTGTTGCAGCGGCTAGGTATAGATTTGGAGGAATCCACTGGTTGTCTGATTCTGTGGACACGCAAATCGACCGGAGTGCGTGTGTGCGAACAATCGACTACAGAGTTAATACAAGCAGCCTAGGGCCCAGCGAGACAGACAGGGTGCCGGTACGGGATCCACGAGTGCGCAACACGTAGTATATGAAGGCCTATAATCTGAACAATGGCATAGGACCTTTTGTTGGCTGGCTACATGTCGAGAGTTCTCTTGGTTAGATAAGAATTGATGCTTGGTCTTCTATTATCCCAAGGTTGCTGCGGGTGAGGAGAGCTAGTCTTTGGCGCGTTGTCATATTGTGTGCTGTCCAGTGGCTTGCGGGATCAGAGGACAGCCGTCGCTCCGATGACCTTCTCATGTCCCTTTTCCCGCCCGATTCGTCTTCACCTCTACCGATGCCTTTTGATTTAGCAATAGTTTTTGGAACTGCTGGTGGCGGTCCGGAAAGCCGAAGGTAGGGTCCTCGAACGACGCATCCACGCAAATGTTTGTTCTTAGTCGAGAGTCCAACCCACGCCAACTCAGTATTTGCACGGTGCCGCACTAAATTCCACCGAGTCCCACTGGCAATTATATGTGTCTTTGGATGGAAGCTTTAAGTGCTGACTGTCTGCAAAGAATTGCTATGATCTGGGAGTATCGCGAACTACCCGGCCGCTGACCCTCGTCTCTGCCTACACATCCTCATGTTGCTCGTTTAGAACAAAATCCATTTCGGCAGTGAATTACGAGATAACCGAAGTGTACTGACCTCTGGCGTTCCACAGCCTTGGCGACACCGTGACACCCAGGACTCGCAGCATGCACCTCTCACATTAGGCTAGTTCATTCTCTCCTCCTCTCACGATCCTTTACATTCGCGGCGGTCCCTATCTCTATCAAACTTTATCTAAATGATGAGTGAGCCTTCTGACACCATGCGGACATCGCATGTAGGGCCGACCCGATTGGCTTGCAATTCCCCATTTGGAAGGCCACGGCCCTCCGACCAGGTGTATATCTACGTGTCCAAGGGATTCTCTCATTTTCTACAATCGATCAGTTTTACTGTTGAATCCCTTGCGACATTGCGAGATGTCGAACGCCAACGTCGAACACACACCCCTCGTTCGTCATCCTCGCCATTACGGCCCGGAGCTCCTCACCTTCGCTGTTGGTTCCGTCCCCAATTGGATGCCTATAAACGAGAATACTCATTAATTTATACCTACTACTTTCAGGTCGATGGGTATCTCTTCCAACTTCCAGTTCGTCGGCTCAAGGAGTCGAAGTACTTCCAGGATATGCTCGACTCTGAGCACCTGGGCACCTCCGTCGAAGGGAGGTCAGACGATCATCCCATCGAGCTTAAAGGCATTACCAGCTTCGAGATGGAGAGTTTTGCGGACATCCTAGATGCTCGGTATGACGGTTCCATATGACACTCGCGTGCAGAACGATTCAACAGCCACTTTACCTCAGGGTTTTCGACCAAGAAGTCATGAGAGAATGGAGGCAGCTGGTGGCAGCACTTCATCTTGCTACTATGTGGGATTTTGAAGACCTCAGAACGAGGCTCATCAAAGACATGTCCCAGATGATTGATGACGGCGGGGTCGACCCACTCGATCGTATCGAAGTATCGATACAATGCCGCGTCAGTGACTGGTTACACCCCGCATATAAAGTGCTATGCGACAGAACGGAAGGAGTCACAACTGAAGAGGCAAAACGCCTTGGCATGGACCGTCTGGCTGCGGTTTACCGAGTTCGCGACCGCCGGCATGCAAACGCTGTAAGAGCCGCAAAAGCCGCTGCTCAGAATGCCCAGAATGCCGCAAAAGCCGCTGCCCAGAATGCCCAGAATGCTCAGAATGCCCAGAATTTACATGCTTACTCGGGAATGAACAACTTGTTTGCCTCTTTCCACACTCCAGCCGCGTTTACCACTGTCACTGTGGCCCAGACTCCAACTCTTAATCTTATCAAAGCGGAGGACATTGTATCCTCATTAGAAGGCCCTCTTGCTTGTACATGTACTTAGTGAATGTATGTTTTCGATCCGTTCGTCTCATCGTGTATTTCATATTAATAAGAGCTAGCTTTCACGGCGTGTTGACTGCAGAGGCTGGTCGCTAAAGAAGAAAGGGAAGAAAGCTGTAGTCGATGGTTGAAAGTAAAAGGTGACGTGGTAGCGTGTAATCGGAGCAACATTCTAGTAGAGTCTAGTAATTTTTGGTGTCTCGCTGTATAGGGACAGTGGTTTAATACAGGGCTCCTCGTGAATGTGTAACTTTCCCCATGGGCGTTCTTCTGCAGTGGTTATTTCTGATCGGTCCTAGACCCGGTGAAACACCTCTCAGTAGACACGCGAAGACATGAGTACCTTTTCAGACGGAAACAACTGGTTGCGGATTGGGGCCGACAAGGTCCATTCTGCAGGAGTCGCAATGTTGCTAGCTCATATTGTAGCGGAAACTGCTCAACGCAACCGCTAGGCGGCTTCTGAAGCTTCCTGAGGATATCAAACAATATATGCCGTATCCATGATCGAAACCGGGTTGAGACTTTCGGCTATCTACGTCCATTTTGTTTGGGCCGCTGGTGGACAAATGTTTGTTCTCAGTAGTTCAATGTAGTCTTTGCACGTAGCGTCCACCCGATTCTCTGGGAAATTCTGCGCGTTTCTTTAGGGTGAGCTGAGGGCAGGAAGTTATCGAGGACGGGCGGAAAGTAGCCTCGGAGCACCGCGCAAAGATTCGAGATCGTGCGCGTTCCCATCTCCGGCTCTCATCTCTCGTCGCTTATCCTCAGGTCATTCTAACAGCCCCATTGATAGAAAAGGCGTTCCCGATGTTCAATCACGTCGCGAAGTGAGTGCCTTGACATGCGTCGTTCGATGCCGCGGTGCCACCCAGCGTATCGGGATCTTCTCTCTGGGTGTCAGGTGAGCTCATTCTTCCCTCTCCTCCCGAGTACCTTCTCCTCACATCTATCGACCGCGTTCTAGACTCGGACGGAGGACACGTTATCCGGTGGAAATCACATTTTGCGTCCGCTCCGGCTTCGCGCCCTCACGTTTCCAATTAGAAGGTCCTCCACGAGGGGTATCTTGACTGCAGAAGGGTCTTCTCGTTTCACACACACGACTAGACTTTCCTGTTGAACACCTTGCGGCATGTTGAGCGACAACATCCCCCTCGCCATCCTCGCTATTATGGCTCGGAGCATCTCACCTTCGCGGTCGGTTTTCTGCTTCGGTAGATGGGCCCCAAAAGGGCGACTCGTTCACATACGGCACTTTTAGGTCGATGGATATCTTTTCCAGCTTCCATTTCGTTGCCTCAAGCAGCCGACATACTTCCAGGACATGCTGGGCTCTGAGCATCTAGGAGCGTCCATACAAGGGAGGTCGGACGAACATTCTACCGTCCTTAAGGGTATCTCCAGCTTTGAGATGGAAAGTTTTGTTGACGTGTTAGATGCTTGGTATGAGCTATCTACACGGTGTAGCAGCAGAAACTAACCGCTCTTCTCCTAAGGGCATTCGATAAAGAGGTTGAGAGGGAGTGGAAACAGCTGGCGACAGCTCTTCACCTGGCCACGATGTGGGAGTTTGAAGATGTCAGGGCAAGACTCATCAAAGACATGTCTCAACTAATCAATGACGGCGGAATAGCACCCCTCGACAGGGTCGAAGTGTCAATTCAATGCCGTGTCAACGACTGGTTATATCCCGCATATCAAGAGCTCTGCGAGAGAACGGAAGCAGTCACCACGGAAGAAGCAACACGCCTTGGCATGGATAGATTGGCCGCTATATACCGAGTTCGTGATCGTCGGCATTCAAGTAAAGCGTTTTCGGGCCACTGCAATCGGTGCGGGAGGGGTGACTACATAGTCTGTACCGGCAAAGTCGCAGCGAAGATTACAACTCTCGGTCTCATTAAGGCGGAGGACGTCCTCTCCTCGATAGAGAGCCCTCTTTCTTGTACGTCCCCATAGCGGATATTTCTTCTTGATACGTTGTTCTCGTTGTGTCTGTAACGATATGAATTGTAGCCAAACTTATATGACCCTTCGAAGATAGAGGCCAAGAACAAAGAAAAGAGGAAATAGAGCTGTAGCAACCGCTGAGAAGCAGAACGTGACACACATACGCTGGCCTGCGTTTCGAACAAGGGTCTAGCCGACTTCTGTTTCTAACTCAATTAGGGTGATATGATCATCGTAGGGTTGAACTGGGAGTGGGGATCTGGAGTCCAATATTTGGGACAAAACTTAGTTTTCGGAGTTTAGAATGCCCATATAAAACCCTTCTCCCTTCTTTCAAATTGGGCGCTAGTCTCGACTTGACTGAGCGATGCATGTCCTTGTGAAGCCGAACTTGAGGGCGCTCTTGTTCGGCAGCCAAGCCACCTGACGCGTTCTATTTGTTCTTCAGGTACGATTTCAATCACAACCGACTGAGCCGCCGGACCTTCCGAATATGCCTTATGCAACAAATCTGTATGCACCTTCTTTATGTGATACTGTCACAAATTTCATCTTAGAGATGTATTGAGGTGAGTGCTGTATCTTTGCTCACCAGAGGATTGCCTGCGTGTCTCGCATGTCTGCCACTGCTAGCCGACCGGAAGATGCGGTTCCCTCTTCGTAACGCAGACTGCTACTTTAGTTCAATCACATCGATAATCTAATTAATATCCTAGGAATGGCATAATTAATGGCAGCGCTCCTCCAAAATCGCGTGCTAGCCTGCTGCATGGTGTTCGTTCCCAATATGTCAAGTGACGGACCTGCGCGAAACCCACTCTCATCGGTTTAGAAGGCCACTTCCTCTCTCATACACCTTCTTCTACCTGCCCTATCCTTCCCCAAACACCAAAGACCTAATGCCAATGTCTAGCCCATCCGTTCCGGAACCAACCACCGAGCATCCAAGCGGGCGACCCCAAGGCGTTCCTCACCCGCAATTTTGTGACCGAAGGGACCTCTTCCTCCAAGTAGGCCCATGACTGACCGTCTTCTGTTCTGGCTTATCAAATAGTTTTTTTTTCTAGATCGATACTACGATATATTCTATTCCGCGACGATTGGCATCCGAACACTTGGTCAATTTGACAGAAGCTGACGGCAACGATAGTCTGTCGACATCGGGCAAGTCGCTTGACGATCCTCTTCCTCTCGACAACATATCTACAGACGAGATGGAGAGCTTTTTGCAGGTTATGAATGCTAGGTGTGCAAAAATCATTCATCGGTGTGCATCGAATTCTCATGTCTATATCCTTAGTTGGGTGGATGGAAGTCCAAGACTTAGCGACCAGGGTTGGGCAGGCGCCCTTTACACTGCAACCAAATTGGGCTTCTGTGCCCACCGGAACCCTATCATTGATAAAATGGAAGAGAAGGTTCGTGGGTTGGAGGCACTGGAAATGCTCGAACTGGCTGTCAGATGTCAGGTGAAGGACTGGAGATTATGGGCATTTCAAAAGCTTTGCGAGAGGCCGGAGTCTCTCACAGCCGATGAGGGCCGAAAGCTAGGGTTCGAAAATGCAATGACAATCTGTGGTATTCGCGAGAAGCTTGCCAGGAAGCCTAAGCTACCCTGCGAAGGTATTCGGTCGAGTTGGTGGTTGAGGAAGGACATGTTAGGGTGCAAATGTACCCCTTGCTCATACGTTCTGGATATGATCAGGGGAGAAACCTCTTTAAACATTGATTTCTAGCTCTGTGATATACTTGCTTATGTACGCCTATGAGATGTACAATCACATCCCACCCACAGACTTCTACCCGTGTGGCTACTCTCCTGGATGCGGAGGCCATCCTCCATGCGAAAATTGTGACTGGTGTTCGTACCACTCAAAATGGCACGCAAAGACTTCACCAGCAACACCAATATCTCCCCAGTATGACAACGTACTCTGGCTGATTGAGCAGGAGCCGGATCTCGTGACTCCTTCCGACTAGAAGGTGCGACTGCTGCGTCAGGATAAAGGAAAATGAAGGAACTTGACGACGCTCACTACACAGGGGCGGCCGCGCCATTAATTCATAAAGTAGAGGTGACGCTGAATAGCTAGCGCTAGGGACAGACAGTGAGGCTTTCCCAGTCTGTAAAATTCATAATAATGATTGAAAGCAGGTCATAAGTCTCGGTTGTGCATTCTTTCTTTTGTTTGGGCTAGCGGTGGGCAAATGTTTATTCTTAGTGTGGGGTGCAAGCCCGGTCAACTTGGTCTTTGGGCGGTGCCGCACTAGTATTCACCGAGTCCCATAGGCGGTTATATTTGTCTGTGAATAAAGAGCCGGAGCTGTCGACTGTCAGCAAATATGTGGGGTTGTCAGTGCACACCGCCCGAGGAGAAAGCCTTCGTGGACTACTCAAACGCCGACCCTCGTCCCGGATACATATGCTCATGTTGCGCAAATATAGCTCCTTTGGAGAGAAAGCTGCTTCGGCAGTCAATCACGTGATGACCGAAGTATGCTGACATTTGTCGTTCCTGCAACCTTGATTCTACAGGGTACCATGTATTCGCACCATGCACCTCTCACCTTGGGTCCGTTTATTGTCTCCTCCCCTGTCTATGCTTTATACTCACTGCCCCTCTTAAGTTTATCAAACTCTATCTAGATTCAGGGGGAGCGTTCTGACACCACGCGGACGTAGCATGTACAACCTCCCTGATTGGCCCGCAATTCCCGGTTTGGAAGGCCGCGGCCCTCCAACGGAGGATATATCTTTGTTATCAGAGGACATCTCATTTTCTACATTAGATCCGCCTTTACTGTTGAACCCCTTGCCGTATGTCGAACTCGAGCATCGGACACACTCCCCTCACTCGTCATCCTCGCTGTTACGGCACGTTAGAACACCTTACTTTCGCGGTTGGTTTCATTCTCGGTTAGATGCTTCCTAAATCTATGGCTCATTGATATTCCGTAATTTCAGATCGATGGATATCTCTTCCAACTTCCTGTCCGTCGTCTCAAAGAGTCCAAGTACTTCCAGGACATGCTGGACTCTGAGCATCTTGGGGGCTCCGTCGAAGGGACATCGGACGAACATCCCATCGCACTTGGAAGTATCACAAGCTTTGAGATGGAAAGTTTTGTGGACATTCTAGATGCCCCGTATGACGGCTCCATACGAAACTCAGATACCCGAGGACCTGACTATAACTTTGCCACAGGGCGTTCGGAAAGAAGAAGCAGAGGGAATGGAAACAACTGGCGGCTGCACTTCATCTGGCGACGATGTGGGAGTTCGAAGATGTCAGAGCGAGTCTCATCGAAGACATGTCTCAGATCATCAGTAAGAATGAAGTAGAACCCCTCGACCGAGTCGAAGTGTCGATCCAATGTCGCGTCAATGACTGGTTACATCCCGCATATCAAGAGTTATGCGATAGAGATGAGGGGGTTACAACTGAAGAGGCAAAACGCCTTGGTATGGATCGTCTGGCCGCGATTTACCGAGTTCGCGATCGTCGACATGCAACCACTACAGCCCAGAATACATGCACACATTCACATTACTACCGCACCTCTAGCTTCCACAACAACTGGACACCCTGTAGCTACAATACAGCTCAAGTCACGGTAGTCCAGACTCCAACTCTTGATCTCATTAAGGCGGAGGATATTCTATCCTCACTCGAAGGCCCACTTTCTTGTACATGTGCTTAGTGAATATATCTGCCCGACGTGCTGGTCTCGTTGTTTATGTCATATGGATCGGAGCGGGACCTTCGCGGCGTTTCAATGTTGATGGCTGGTCGGGGAAGAACAACGCCAAAAATAACTATGTGGTTTAAAAATGAAATGGTGGCGTGCGATTGAAGCAGGATTCTCGTGGGGTTCGTGGCTCGCCGGTTCGTGGCGCGTCGTCGCATGCGTATTGTCATCTACCTGCGAAGCAGGAGATCAGCAACCCCTCCGTCCCTGTTCGCTGGGTGGGGAGTGGCGGGGAAGGCGGGCAAGTGGAGCAAGGCTCCAGGGGTAGCCATGGGAACGTCATAAAGCTCTGTGAGGAGATGACAAATGCTTTCTGGACTGAGCGGACTCGCTGTCCAGTGATGTTTTGGTTCCAACCCTGCTATTTCTTTAGTGTTCCTGACTGTAACAATATTAGCATCCGCGGTAATTCTCTCGCACATAATGGCGAATCGACATGGGACTTTTCTTGGTGTCCGTTCGGTCCCTCCTTTCTCCTTCGGCGCTCTTCCGTACAGGGGGTTATCATTTAATTGGTCTCTAGACTCGAATGGAACACCTTTTCCTAAAGTTGAATATCACATACCCTGTGATAGGGTCACTGGGCGATCGCGATGTCGCTCAGGACTAATTAAGGTTGTTTGTTTGGTTTGAGCGACGAAATTTCAGTCAGGGCTGATCGAGCCAAGCAGCATCTTCCAAATATACATCTTCACAAATACAATGTAATTAGGTATTCACAGTCCAAGCGGCGCCTGGGATATTCAGAGTCATCTGAGAGGCCTCCTGAGCTGAACGTCTGTTCTCGTAACGCCGAACCGTTGCCACCTCTTGTTCGGCGGCAAGCACTAGTATTGTGTTCTGTGAAAGAAACATTCCTCCCTTCGCAACAAGGGGTTCTCACTCGACAAGGCCTTTTCGGCCAGTCAGCTGTTCTTCCTCGATGTGGTGAGATTTGATGATAGTTCCCCTCTTGAACCGCGTGCGTCGTGGTACCCACATTCCATATAAGTCGTTTTGGGTACCTCCGAAGGACCTCTCCGCGTCCACGTACCGGACTGCACTCTCTCTTGAGCACCTCCCCATGGTAGTCCTTCTTCCCCAACTTCATTCAATGCGAATGTCTGGTCCTGCAGCTGCGGAATCACCCAACGATAACGCGACGCTCCAAGCGTTCTCCACCCGCGGTACTAGTTCATTATGGGATCAGATGTGTTCCAACCGGAAGATTTCGTTCTTGTTTGCTAATCCTGCCCTTCGATTAACCTGACGTTGATATACGACAGAGCATGTTAAAAAACAACTTGGTACCAAATTTCATGATTGGGTTAGGGTCGTAAGGGCTTGGACGATGTGGCTTGGTCACCACAAGGGCGCGGCGCAACAAGGGCGGGAGCAAGGAAACCTGATGGGCCCTCAACCCTTCAGGGGCGAATTGGCAGAATGTTTTATCGAGTGACTACCGTAGATAGTTGTTGGCAAAGACAAGATGACAGGTGACGAATTAGCCAGACCACCAGCCCCTTCTCGACAGGCAAACTCTTAAGTATGGAGCTAGCACAACGTTGTCTTCGAAACCACCCCCTGGAGCAAGGAGAACCTGTAACAAGAGATTTTAAAGTAGCAGGCCCTTCGGTGGGCTACAAGGGCCGAGGCAAGACGTTAAGGGAGTGTACGCCTTGCTAGTGTTGGCTATCGTTGAATTGCGGCCTCTGATCTCGTACTTATCGGAGAATTGATTCAAGTGTATCGTAAAATTCAACATTAATCGTCTGCTATTACAAAACATCCAGTTGAAATACAACGTATGTACCGTATGGTTTCTACAAGGGTGTGGAGAGATTGGGTGACTCCGTTTGGACGTCCGCGACTGCCAGTCAGGCAACCGACAAAGGGACACCAGAAACATTATCTGGGATCTGAGAAATCTGTTCCAGCTGCAACGATTTAAATAAAGAGAGGGTGAGCTTAATCTCCTGATTTCAACTTCAGGACCATCTTACCGTCTCCAGGACCGTGGACATGGTAGGCCGTTTATCGGGTTGACCACTCCAGCAAGCAAATAATAACTTCCACACTGGATCTGCTGCAGGTAATCCAGGGTGGTCTTTAGGCTCTGGTGTCTTATCATTGAAAACTGCGATAATTGTTGCATTCGGCCTCTTGTTCCAAAATGGCTGTTTCCCGCTCATTGCCTGTAATCAAGGAATCATCAGAAGGAAACGTCACGATGCATTTAAACGAGACTTACAGCAAGTATAAGTCCTCCGAACGCGTATACGTCAGTGGCAGGTGTTGCAGGGTCTTCATTCAGAAGTTCCTTTGCTTGGTACCCGCTCGTACCTCCGGTCACTCCAGAGGTCGTCAAGCCTGTGTGTTGTTCCACGTGGATCTTCGAGATACCGAAGTCGCAGAGTGCCGCGACAAGGTCATCCTGAACAATTACATTTTCCGGTTTGATGTCTCCGTGAACTATTTGTGGATTGAGGTTGTGGAGATGTAAGAGGCCACGTGCCGCGTCACATAGCTATGTGTATCGGCCGAAAGCCGAACGGACGGAGATGAGTCACCACGCAAGCTAGGAGATCAAGAGCCAAAAACTTGCCAATTTGATCTTTGCGTTGCGCGTAATAGTTGGGTTTTTTTCAATGTAATTCGATAAATTGCCATTTTCGCACCATGGTGAGACGAGCATCGGAGCATTGTCAACGATCTGGTATCCGATGAAAGGTAAGATGTTTGGGTGTGCGTCCGTCGTAGTCCAGATAACTGTCTCTCGTTTGATTCTCTGTCGTGTAATGGATAAGAAAGTAGACCGGAGCGAAATAGAAAGGTAGATCTTGCTAGCCTCACCGTTCTGAATTGATCATGACCGATATTTCCACCTGGAAGCTTCACCCATTTGATCGCCACCGTCTTCGTTCCTTTTCCCGGGCAAGACCATTCTCCTTTATATACAGCAGCAAAGCTTCCTTTAGCAAGCGAGCTTCCGATTCTCGAAAGGGTCCCAGGTAGTTCCGGCGGGAGTTGGTAATCAAAGACTTGACGACCAGGCTGGACAAGGGAGTTTATCTCCGCGCCTGTATTGGAGCTCAGATTCTCTTTACGGGATGGTGGAGTGGCAGGTATCTTAAACGTGACGGATGGTTGCATACTTGGTAGCGGTGGGTGGATGAGTAGCGCGCTGGTGATATGGGTAGGTCGCGGGAGGACTAGGCGCGCACGAGGCACTGGTGTGGTGGAAGTCGCTGAGTCATCATTTGTCAGATCCAACCTTCCGGCGCACGCATTCCTTTTCGACTCAAATACGCGATGCTAACGCTTGTTGACGGCAATATGGGATGCACGCTTCAACTCGAATGGCGAGCGAGGCTCGATAAAGGATTGGAGATCTTAGGCATTTCAAAAATTGCGAATGGTCAGGGGTTTTCATAGCCGACGGAGGCGTCAAGCTCTGATTTGAATCGCAAATGGCACTATGTCATGCCCACGCAAAGCCCGTCCGGAAGCCTAATATTCCTCCCGGAGAAGAGGACTCGCAGTTCGCTCTCCGTGAATATAACCGTCAGTCTCGCGCTTTCGGCCCGTTCATTCGAGACTATAGCAATACTCTACATCCCTCTTATGTTTAGCCTACAATGGTTTTACAGTGGATGGCTTCAACAACGGTCCGGAGGGTGCGTGGTCGTCTACTGGTCGTCCATATCCACTCGCCATGCAAGTGATAGAAGAATACCGAAGGCATTAAGCGGTG